>CAIGRT010131591.1:0-13633 GCA_903798405.1 Fraxinus platypoda
ATCGTGTTAATTGGATTGAAGATGAATTGGTAAATTTAATGGATTGAAAGGGTATTTGAGTCTTTTGATGATAAGGATATTTTGGACCTTTTATACCATTTTTTATTCTATTTTTTAATGGAGGCCATTTTACCAACAAACATTGAGAAAATCCTCTTTGTCCAAATACATTGTTTGACTAGGCTCTTTAACAAAGAGTCCCTTTGTTAAATTAATCTTCTTTTTTTTTTTATCACTGCACGTTTTTTAATAAAATAAGATAATATATAAATTTAAAAGAAATTTCTTTTTTCAACCAGGCATTCTCTAAAAAATTAATATTCTCTCGTTACAATTTAGAAAAGAGAAAATTACACCCCAAATAGAATTTTTAAGATTCAACTTCAAAAATCAGATTTAAAGTTTTTATATACAAAAATCAAATAATTATATATTATTATAAATATTAATAATAATATTACAAAAGTTAGATTATTTTACATATCCACCCCCACTACTATCTACCCTCTCAAACCCTAATTACTTTTCCAATTATTCTTTGTATCTTGTCGCATCCTACGTTCTCTCATCATCTCTCATCTCTCTGCCACAAGCAGCGCCTCACGAAGTAACACGATACTCAGCGCGTTGAGGCGTGGCATCAGAGCCTCTGCGCACGGAGGCGCAGCTGCTTCTCAGTGCCTCACCTTGCATTGCCTTGCGACGATCTGTACTAGTATATTATACTTTCCAGTTGAGTCAGTGCGTGCGGCGATATGAAATTTTCTCCGATTTGTGGTGTTTTATTGGTTTTGTGTTGCGGGGAGAAGATCGGCGCCGCTGCAAGAGAGCGGCGCCACCTACGAGATCGGCGCAACTGAGCATTCGCCGCTCATTGTTGTCCACCTGCGAGGCCTTCCAGCCGCCAACTTTGTTTATTTCTTCTTTTAATTTTATCGTGGCGGGAGTTTTTGAGTGGATTTGTGGTGTATTGTGGCGGCGATGACAGTGGTGGTGGTGGCATTGACGGTAACTTCTTTAGGAACTTTGTTGTTGGTGATGGCTGTTGTGGTGTGTTGAAGTGCAGGTGCACAGTGGCAATGGCAATGGCAATGGCAATGGCAATGGCAATGGCAAAGGCTTGTTTGGGTATTTTTTTGTTGAGGGGGCAGTTGTGGTAGGTGTGGTGCAGGACATAATGAATTTGAAGAGATGGTTAGTACAGACGGTGGTGGTGGTTGATGCAGGCAGCCATCGTGGTGGTATTTGGGGGTGGTGTTGACTGTTGCCATCGTTGTTCCAGTGGTGTTGGCGGTGGTGCCATTGGAGGCAGCGGTGAGGTGGTGGTGGTCACAAATTGTTTTGTTGATTGTGACCAATAAATTGATTAATATGTAACCAATGAAATAGATAATTTGTGATTAATAAATAACGTGCGACCTAAAAAATTGTTAAGTTGTGACCAATAATTTGATAATGTGTGACCTAAAAATAATTTGTGACTAATTAATTTGATATTTTGTGATCATGAAATAAGTTGTAACTCATAAAATTTGTGATTTGTGACCAAAAAAATAATATGTGACCAATTAATATATTTAATTTGTGACCGAAAAATTAATTGTGATCTATAAAATTTGTAGTTGTGACTATGGCGTCTGTAATTATGACAAATACATAATTGTGACCATAAATTATATAATATTTGTGACCGATGAATAAGTTGTGACGTACAATTTTTTTTATTTGTGACCAATGAACAAATTGTGACTTATAAAATTTCTGAATTGTGGCCTATAAATTTTTTGATTTGCCACCGTAAAATAATCTGTAACTTATAAAATTTTGTTGATTTGTGATCGATGAACAAATTGTGACATAAAATTTTTGAATTGTGACCGTAAAATAATTTGTGACTTTTAAATTTTTTATTTGTGACCGATGAACAAATTGTGACCGATAAAATTTTTGAATTGTGATATGTAAAATTTGTGATTTGTGACAAATTAATAATATGTGACCAATTATATAGAATTTATGACCAAATTATATGGAATTGTGACCTTAATATATTTAATTAATAAAATTTATGTTTAATTAATTAATTTATAAATAAAATTTAAAAAATTTTGAGATTTGAAATTTTAAACCTTAAAAAATTTGAAACTATAAATTTTTAGAATTGTGACCGTAAAATAATTTGTGACATATGAAAATTATGATTTGTGACCAATTATATGGAATTTGTGACCAAATTATATGGAATTGTGACCTTAATATATTTAATTAATTTATTTATAAATAAAATTTAAAAAAATCTGATATTTTAAATTTGAAATTTTAAACCTTATCTTTTAAATTTGAAATGGGTGAAACTTAACCTCTTGAAAAATGCTTGGTGTACAATGCCCCTTTCACAGAAGTTTTATAGGAAAATAAAAAAAAGGTGACGTAGAGGCCAAATGGGAGGGAAAATAAAAGGAAAGACGAGGAAAGACGAGGGAAGACGAGATCTCCATCCATTTTGTGATTCCTCCTTTTTCTTTCCCCGATCCAGCAGCTCCAAAATCCTCCTTTTTCTTTCCCCAAAGTGGAAGCCCGAATCTCGTGAACAATCCAAACAATCCAGCAGCTCCAAAACCCGCATCACAAAACACCGAACGGCTCCATTTCTTCATTGCCGTGATCGAGAAAATCCACTCCGACCCGTGTACGGTGTGTTAAGAGGAAGGAAGACGAGAGTCCAGCCATCCTGTGTGTTTTGAAAACCCACAGATCCATTTCCTTTGTTGAAAGCCCGCAGCTCTATTTCCTCATTGCCGACGAGGTCGAGAAAATCCAATCCAACCCGTATACGGTGCGTTATGTAGATTTGTTTTGTAGTACGTGAATAACTCAATTAAAAATGAAACTTTATTTTGCAATAACACGGAAAAATCAACCAAAATTAATGTATTGACTCGAATATAAAAGCTAAAACAGAAACTAAATAGACTTACAATCAAAAAAACTGTCAAACATTTCCCAGATTAATGTATTGACTCGAATATAAAAATAGAGGAGCCATTCAAATTTTAGGTGCCTAAAGGTGGAGATTGAGTGATTGATCCAGCCAAGGTTAATAAAATTCAAGGAATTTCGTGATTTTGCATCGAATAGTAGCTGATAATTTCCTCATCAAATTAACACAATATATATAAATGCATATATGTATATACCGCACGTATGTATTGTGTATATATACGCAAACAGATGATGAGGATGAAAGAAACAGAGTAAAGAAAATAAACAATTGAATAAAGCCTTATTTATTGATTGATAAAAAAGAAGAAGTTTATTCAATAATGCTGGGTGTACAATTTTTTATTTGTAGTATGCATTTTTTTTTATTTGTATGCATTATGTATTGCTATTCAAAAAATAGTAAATGGAATGATGCCACCTTCGTGTTTGCTCAATATTATCAGTTATTTGGTAACAGGACATTACATTATGGGAGAAATGAATGAAGTTCCTTCTGTGCAGTCCGATAATGAGATAGTTGTTGACAATATCAACACTGTGGACAATGAACCGTTAGGAGGAGATTGAGAGTTTGTGCCTGTGGTAGGTATGATATTCACGAATGAACAAGAGGTGTTTGATTTCTACAAGAGATATGCTTACGCAATTGGCTTCCCCGTGAGGAGAAGGAATTCGAAAAAGGACGACGATGTAGTTGTTAGGTATGTGACGTTAACATGTAGCCGTGAAGGTCGAAGAAGCAGTAATACGACCAGTATTTTGAAGCCACAACCAACAAGTCAAACAGATTGTAAAGCGAGAATTTCTGCTTCTGCAGATAACGTCGGAACATGGAGAATTAACACCGTGAACCTAGAGCACAATCATAAAACAAGTCCTTCCAAGTCCAGGTTGTATCGATGCAACCGAGAATTGAGTGTTAGTGTGAAAAGGAAGCTTGAATTGAATGATATGGCAGGAATTCCATTACACAAAAGTTTCAATTCCACAGTTGTGGAATCAGGTGGGTACAAGAAAATGACTTACGTTGAAAGGGATTGTCGTAACTACATTGAACAAGTGAGGCGGTTACGACTTGGAGAAGGAGATGCTGCAGCTATACAATCGTACTTTTCAAATATGCAAGAACGGTGCTCGGGGTTTTACTTCAGTATGGATTTAGATGATGATTCACGACTTAAAAATGTATTTTGGGCAGATAATAGGTCTAGACAAGCATATAAGGAGTTCGGAGATGTTGTCACCTTTGATACCACGTATTTGACGAATAAATATGACATGCCGTTCGCACCTTTTGTTGGAGTGAACCATCACGGACAGTCAACACTGCTTGGTTGTGGTTTGTTGTCGAATGAGGATACAGGTACGTTTGTGTGGCTGTTTAGGACATGGCTGAAGTGCATGCATGGCCAACCTCCCCATGGAATAATTACTGATCAAGATAAGGCCATGCAAAAGGCGATTGAGATTGTTTTTCCGAACACGCAACACAAATGGTGTTTGTGGCACATCATGAAGAAATTTCCAGAAAAGTTTGGCTATCACATTGATAAAAGTTCAATATTTTCGTGTATACACGGATTGGTATATGATTCACAGAAATTGCCAGAATTCGAAGAAGGCTGGAGAACGATGATCGATACGTTTGACTTGCACGACAACGATTGGTTGTTTGGCTTGTATGAGAACAGACGTCGTTGGGTACCTTGCTTTTTGAAGACCACTTTTTGGGCTGGGATGTCCACTGCCCAACGGAGTGAGAGTATGAATGCATTCTTCGACGGGTATGTACAATCGAAGACATCATTGAAGCAGTTTGTCGAACAGTACGAAAGAGCACTACGAAACAAGGTCGAAAAGGAGTTTCAGGCGGACTTCAAGTCATACTCGCAAATGGTACCGTGTGCAACAACCTTTGAAATGGAGAAGCAATTCCAGTCAATTTACATTATTTCAAAGTTTAAGGAAGTGCAAGATGAGTTCACAGGGAAGGTTTACTGTGATGTCCTTTCAGTTTCAGATGGTTGTTTCGGGGCAACCTACGAGGTTTAGGAGTCTGTTGTACATCCCGGGGGCAGGAGAAAGAAAACATATTTTGTCACGTATCGGAGCGCTACATGTGAAGTTATTTGTAGCTGCCATCTGTTTGAGTTTCGAGGAATTATATGCAGGCATGCAATCACAGTATTAGACCGTAATGACGTCACAACAATGCCAGATAGGTATATAGTGCGGAGATGGAGGAGAGATATTAGTAGAGCACGCGCGAGGGTTGCAGTGTACTACGATGGGTTGGTTAGTACCCCTGAACAGATGAGATATGATGAGATGTGTCAGGCATTCACCGAGGTTGCGGATCTTGCTGCAAACGATGAAGGACAGGCACATGCGATAGTAGGCTGGATAAAATGTCAAGCAGCAGAGCTGAGGTTTTCAAAGTCGAGCAGTGGTAGTAAT
The DNA here is from genome assembly GCA_903798405.1 of Fraxinus platypoda. Lineage (NCBI taxonomy): Eukaryota > Viridiplantae > Streptophyta > Magnoliopsida > Lamiales > Oleaceae > Fraxinus > Fraxinus platypoda. The sequence goes on from CAIGRT010131591.1 coordinate 5,461, forward strand.
GTTCTTCCCCAGGGAACTACTCGTGTAGCAAGTCAACCAACTGACTCGCAAAATACACAAGGCGTGAGTGTATTAGACCCTAAATCATCTAAAAGAAAGGGTGCGCCAAGGAAAAATCGGATAAAAAGCCCGTTGGAGTCGACTTTAAAAAAAACTAAGGTATGTCACTCTTTTAACCTATTCAATTACAAATGCCATTTTATACTACAATTTCGTATAAATATAAATTAAATGTATATGCAGGCTACTTCAAGTAAAGGCAAAGGAAAGAGACCAAAAGCTAGTCATATTGATATGGAAGCCGCTGCACCAGTTGTCCAGTTAACTCAACAAATTCAATGTTCTCAGTCGACGCCATTGTCATATTCGCAAATGTTATTGGTACGTGTATAGATTTTGGGACACTATGATCCTTTTTTTTTTAAGTGTTATTTATGTTATTCTTTGATGTAGGGTGATGCCGAAAGCCAGGTGTTTACCGAACAATTACCGTCATCTACTTTTATCCATCCATCGTCTACAGGTCCTTACTTTGGTCTGCCACCTTTACCGCTGCCAAGTGCCTCTGTCATCGGAACGGGTCACATGGGGTTAAATTTTGTTCAGGTAAATGGTTAATTTTGGTGGATACTAATTCATGTGTAATGGTCCATAAAATAGTTTTGTGAAACACACATCATTTTTCTATGAATATTAATAGTTTTGTGATTTGTTGATGCTTCTACTCTTAGGTAAATGCTATAGAATCTTCTCAAAGAGCTTCACACATTGCAAACCATTCCCATATCCTCCCCCATAACGGGCCAGTGACGTTGATGGGAAATAGCACACGAGAATGAAGATGAACTAGTTCATTTGTTAGGACAGTACCAAGTTTGTTACTTTAATGTTTTTAAACCAGTTCCAGATGTTTGTTAAGTACTTGAGATTTAAAACATATTGTAGTTCTTAGTGGAAACTTATATATTTGTGCTCAATTCAGATCTTGTTTCAGTTTTAGTTGATGAAAAGTTCATAGACTTGATGAGCTTTTAGGAAAAGCAAGGGATTTTAGAATATGCTTCTTCTCTGAGTTTGTTAAGTTGATATCATTAACCAAATGATTATGAGGTTTATAATCAACTGTATAAAAGAAACTTTTTGCCTTTAATTTTCATACTATATACTTGTGCTCAATTCAGTACCAGCCATTACACTACAAACTGAGGCACTAAAAAGGGGATAAACCACGAAACATTGTCTCATTTCATAAGCTACAAATAGAGTCACTAAACACAGGATAAACCACAATACAGAGGCTCATTTCAGTTCCATTTTTCTACCAACAATTAAACTTCAACATAGGATAACACATTTTAACATAGGATAAACCACAAATACATAGGCTAACAAACAGAAAATCCCATTCCTTCCATACACGTTAATCATGGGCTTTTTCTTTTCCATTGGCGTCTGCACTTTGCTTTCCCTTGCGGAATGTCACATTCAATGAAATCTCGATGTCTCGTTATTCGGATATTCGAGCTAGACTGTCAAACAAGTTTGGCAAACCTTCGACTTCTTCTTCGACGGGTGCAGTATTCACTGCATGAGTAATAGTACTCGAATCACTGCTTGATGCTTCATTCACAACCCAATCATAATATCCACAATTGATACTACAAGTTTTGAATAATCGGCCTTTGTTATTAGTCTCCTTTTCAACCTCAAAGCATTTCTCCCATCCGTGTGCACACCATGGACATCGACGTTTTATCGGGCAATCCTTAAATAAGTGCTTCGTGCTTCTACAGCCGTGACAAATACCAAAATTCCGTCCTCCCATCCTGAACAGCAAATCCCATAATGAAATCAATTATGAAGTTCATTACAGTTAGCATATTGTCCCCATTGAAGTTCTTTACTGTTAGCACACTAATCATAGTTTTAATTTTAGATTTTAAGTGATGAAATTGACAATCTGATAACAAATCTTTTAATACATCACAAGATTAATTGACGAATACAAAATATTTACCCAGTTGTGACAAATAAAGATTCTCGTTGCCCGGAGTTCGATATGAGTACGGCGATTGTGGACTGAGGCGACGACCGGAGCTGGAGATGTTAGTACGGCGTCTGGGGATGTAGATGATGGCCGGACGTGGAATGCGACGGCTTGAGGTGGAGTTGGTTTCCGAGGGTAAAAATCGACGAAAAGGGGAAGCCCGTGATAGAATTTAAATTTGGGGTTCTATGTCACAGCCGATTCATGGACGCCGGCACCGGACGGAGTAGAAGTGAGTGCCACTTCGGCGATTTCTAGGGTTTGAAAAGGAGAAGAATGGGAATGGGGGCGTCTTGAGCGTTTTTGGTATATGGAAGGAAATGACCGTTGTTTGTCTCAATAAATCATTTGCCACGTCATTCTGTGAAAGCTCTGTGAAACTCCTTCTGTACGTGTAGCGCTATCGTAACCTCTTAATTATGAAATTTTCCCTTTAGAAAAATAGAGCCCAAGGGCTTAAGGGCTCGCGCAGGCCCGCGGAATACCATGTGACTTTTGAGAAATTAAAAAGAGTTTTTATATTCAAAACTTACTTTTGAACCATTTTAACTAATTTTATGAAAGTATTTTTTTAGTTAGAATAACTTCTTAAAAATTTGATTCGACTGACTTAATCTGAAAGTACTTTCAAAATAGAAAGCTCTTTTAAAATTTAATTTTGAAACAAAAATTAAAATAATTTTCTCGAAAAGTTCTTCTACATTAAACAAAAGTCATACCAAACGAATCATAAATTTAATCTGATCATTTAAGTTAAGGGAGCCTCGATCGTTGAACAGTACATCGAGACCTAACTAGAAATGTTAAGAGACGGTCAGCCTACTTGAATCCTTTTTTATTGTTCTAAAACAATAAAAAAAATTAAAAGAAACAATGGAGAGTTAAGTTTTTATGTATTAAACTTTTTTGATATTGTTCGAATTAAAAAAATGTTGCAACTTGTGAAAATCTGCTTACTATATTATACTAATGTATTTGGCCCGTGTTTGAGCTTTATTTTTTTTAAAAAAATCATTTTTTCAACTTATTTTCTGTCACGTATTTCTTTAAAGAAAATAATTTTACTTGCAAATTCAATATTTTTATTATTTTTAATTATACATTTTTTAAAAAAATCATTATTAAAATGCTCTTGTTTGATGGCTGATAAAAAATTGTCTTTAATAATAATTTTTTAAGAATGTGTAATTAAAAAATAGGAAAAATTTTGAACTTACGTGTAAAATAATTTTTTGTGTGAATACTTAGAAAATGAGTATAAGAATTAAAGAGTTTTGAGATAAACATGAACAAAATCTATTTTTTTTAATCACAAAATGGGTTCAAACAAACCATTAGTTAAAACTTAAAAGTTAGTCCATGAAATGTAATTTAAAAGCGAGTCCAAATTTGGTGGAAATTAAAATCAGATTTTTAGTAGATTTTGATAAAAGTTGATAAAATTCGTAATTAAAAAAGTCGTGGAAAAATCGGCTAAGCCCATGTTTGACAATCATTTTAATGATTTTTTTCTCGAGAAAATTAATTTTGGAATAGTATTTTTTTTAAAGAATATATGGTTAATAAATAAAAAATATTTGAATTTAAATATAAAATATTTTATTGTATGAATGCGTAATTAAAAAAATGAATACTAGAACAAAAAAGTTTTGATTTAACAGTAGAGAGGTCAGAGGAGCTTGATTTATTATTTATAGGCCGTTTGAATTAAAAAAAACAAAAAACAAAAAGGAAGTGTAAAAGCTGTGCGCCACGCGCGCTAATTGCCCATTCTCTTCCCCAATTCAAAAGGGCTCTTTAAAACTTTGCCGCCACCGCCGTCGTTTCTCCGACTCGTCGACGGCAGATTCTCTTTCTGATACTCCAAGAGACTCCAATGGCCTCCACTTCCACTCCGCTCCACATCATTGACGATGACGATGTAAGTGAAATCAATTAATTCCCTTTTTGATTATGCAAACTCAGTTATATGTATATATATGTATTTTTATTTTTTTTAATGTGTATAGGAATTTGACTGGGAAGCAGCTGTGAGAGAAATTGATATGGCGTGCCAGAATACCGCTAATGTCACTAGCACTAGCAAATGCACTTCAATTTCTAATTCAGATTTTAAATTTAATTCAAATATTAGTTTAATCCCAGTTCAAGAAATTTCTAGAAACGGAAAACCCAGCTTGAAGTTTGGTTCTTCTTCGGCAGCTAGGCAATCTACGTTAGATAAGTTTGTTGTGATTCCATCGAACAACTCAAGTAAATTGGAGTTTACAGATGGGTTTCGTGGAAATAACAGTAATTCAAATAACAATGGTGATGAAATTAAGGGTGTTACTGAGTGTTATGATATCGAGATGCTCAATGGATGCGTTCAGATAGATCCTGAGGCTGCCAAGACTTGGATTTACCCAGGTTTTTTAAATATAGTTTTTTCAAATATAATTTTGTAATTTTCTCTGGTATGTCAATTTCTTTTTCTTTTTAACTTTTTATATTATGCTGGGTCAGTAGAAATGTGTGACGTCATTCTGGGTGAAAAGTGATAATGTGGCAACAAGGTACAAAATTTGAAGCCAAGGGACTGCAGAATATGCACTGTTGTATGAAGAGCTGTTAAAAGTTTTTGGATATTTTTTGTGTCCTTTTGAATGTCATTCTTGTGGAGTGTATTGTGTTTTAAGTAATTCCTTTGAAAAGATAGGTTTTCTTGAAAATATTGGAAAAAAATTGATTCTTTTCATGCTCATAATTTGGAGCCTGGAAAGATAAAATCTAATATTAACATTGTTATCTTTTATTAAGATAAGGTTGCCACTTTGTTAAGCTCACTGAACATAATATTTTAATATATGTTGTGAGTTTTTGCTAATATGGTTTATTTTTATTTTGATGTTGATAATTTTTTTCTTAACAGTAAATATCCCCCGTCGTGATTATCAGTTCTCAATCACCCGGACTGCTCTATTCTCCAACACTTTAGTTGTACTGCCAACAGGACTTGGGAAGACTCTTATTGCTGCAGTGGTCATGTATAATTATTTCAGGTGGTTTCCAGAAGGTAATATTATCTTCTTACCCTCTTTGCTTCTTATTCCGTCTTATTGTTTAAATTCATAGATCTTTATCAGCTCATATGATAATTATTTGAGTTCTGTCTCATCTCACTTTGTGTCGTTGTAACCGAGCAAACCATCGGAACTAGTTCTGTAAAGGTTTCACATATGTGACATGAACAGATGAACTTATTGGGAGTAAGGGCTAATTTGCTGTTGTTGCATGAAATACATTTATACAATGTTTTACTGTTATTCTAACGACAAAATTTAGTTCATAATACAAATTTTCTTTTGTGAAAGTAGCTTGTTAAAGTAAAATCACAAAAAGTTAATATATGGGAGAGAAACTGGGGATGGCTGTAATTAATTTCTAGTGTTGAGATTTTGGGAGTTATGGCATTTGTCCCAATCATAATTTAAGTTTATACTAAAAGGCATATAAAATTTCACTAACCCTTAATATGTATGCAACGACTAGTCAAGTAATCCTGCATGATGTCTGATCTTCGATGGTGGTGCTGGTTTACCTCAATTTGTTAAGGAGTTATATTAGAAGATTCATCGTAGCATATTAAATTTTACTTGTTGCATACTTGGCAGGAAAAATTGTCTTTGCAGCTCCTTCTCGGCCACTTGTCATGCAGCAAATAGAAGCTTGTCATAAAATTGTAGGAATACCGCAAGTAAGCAATAGTTTACTTTGGTCTAGGTGTTTCTTGCTATTGTTCTAAGTAGATAAGTTTCCATGAGTTTACCTGTTTTAAAGAGGTTCTCATTCAACGATTGCAGGAGTGGACCATTGATCTGACAGGTCAAACGAGTCCTACAAGAAGAGCGAGTTTATGGAAAGACAAACGAGTTTTCTTTGTTACTCCACAAGTGCTGGAGAAGGATATACATTCTGGTTTGTTTCTCAATTTATTAACCTATCCTTTTGAAGACAGATCAGGGGAATTTTAATTTAAGAAACTTTAGTATGACGTATATGATGTTCATAGAAGAGCATACAATAATCTAATACATTATTGCTTTTAGATTTAAGGCTCATTTAATTTTATTGAACGCATTAATCTTCTAAATATATAGAAAAATATGAGAATTATCAAAATAAATATATTGCTTTTGAAACTTGACACAAGGTTTAACAATTCCTTCGACAAAATTTTGTGAATTCCAAGTGCTCGACAATCTTGGTATCAAGAAAACAGTCCATTCATGCAGATGAAGCACTTCTGCATCTTCAGAGAGGTATCATAGCTAGCATGTGGTCACTTTATGGAAGCGCTCTTAAAAATAATATACAAAATATAATTTACAAATTTTATATAAAATCTTGGGATATATAAGTTGTGTCCCTTTTATTATTTGTTTTCTTTCTTTTATTTGTTGCCTTTTTAGATGTTCTCCTTGGATGTTGGGGGTAAATGAGGGTTATCTTGGATAAAGAAGTCTATATGTGAAGCAGTTTTTGCAACTACGATGTAATAAAACTCATTCTTTCAGTAGAATCTGTTATCTTTTGTTTTTATCATTTCTATCAACTGGTTTAATTAAGCTTTATACCACGCCGACCTAACTCCGCATCAAACGCTAATAATTAATTAAGGTGAAAAATACATTAATATTTAAGCATCCTCAGTGGTATTGTTATGCATCCAGAATAACATTGGTGAGAGAACACGTGATGGTTCTATCTATCACTTGTATTTAATATGGGACTGAGGACATTTTTTTGTTTTTGGGATCTTTTGCTTGGCAATGACTAGTTGTTTTCTAGGGTCATGGTTCAGACCAGTTTGATGTTTACATCATTCTTAAGTGATTTTGATGTACCATGTCCAAATCTTTGTAATTTTCTTTGTTATGGAATTTTTCTTGATTGAACATTACAGGTTCATGTTTGGTGAAGCATCTGGTTTGCTTAGTGATTGATGAGGCTCATCGTGCAATGGGAAATTATGCTTATTGTGTAGTAGTGCGGAAGGTTTGTCACCTAATTTTTTTCTCATGTTCTGGGAGCTTTTAATATTTACTTCTGAACTTTCTTTTAAGTCATAGTATTAGCAGATCAACTTGGCATCTAGATTTCAATTACTCAAGTTATAGGCTCGATTTTTCAATTTTTGTTTCTCTGTCTTTAGCCATTCTTGGAAAATGGTAAGAATGGTGGATTTGGAGTGAGGGAGACTGAGGACTGTCAAAATAATGGTGGTCCTTCTCTATTAATTTGTTCTTCTCTACACCCACGATATGGTGTACTACATGTTCTGCAGAAACCCGTGGCTATAATTCTTGATATCCGTGGTTGCTTAGGAACATGCTCCTCATGTCTTGAATATACTAGTAGTCACAACCATTTCAGTCTGTTATTTTAAAATTTAACTGATAATATCGATGGAAACTTTTCAGTTGATGGATATTTCTCTGCAACTAAGAATATTAGCATTGACTGCAACACCAGGATGTAAGTACTCTTTCCGGTTGTCTGGTTTTCTCAGCATGTTTGGGTGGGCTTATAAGCAAACTTATAAGAACAACCAAGCATGCTTACATTTGACATTCTAACTCCTTCACGTCTTTTATATTTTGCGTTGGTCATTATTTAGCTAAACATCAGACGATCCAGAATATAATTGATAACCTTCAAATATCCACACTTGAATATCGAAATGAAAATGATCCGGATGTACTCCCGTATGTGCACGAGAGAAAGATTGAACTGATGGAGGTATTAGGACTCTTTCTTTCCCGAACTCACACTAGAAAATGTAATATTTTTCATGAAATTGTCACTGATCTTGTTAGGTCCCTATGGGAAAAGAAGCTGCTGAAGTATATAATTTGCTTGGGGAAGTTGCACGTCCATTTGCTGCACGGCTTTCTACTTTTGGATTGCTTCAGAAGAGAGACTTCCGGACGGTATGTTTTTATTCCTGACGTCTCTCAAATTCTGAATGTAATAGACATTTATCTAATTTGTTGCTCTAGTAGTTTTGGTTTTATACTGTGAAATGCAATCGTACATGTAAAATATAAGATTCCTTTTTTTTTTTTTTTTTTTTTTTTTTTTTTT
>CAIGRT010131591.1:13851-23931 GCA_903798405.1 Fraxinus platypoda
ATTTTCTTTCTTCATTTTACCAATTCTGTAAGTACTTTTCTTTGCCTGGTCCATATTTTTGGCTGCCACTTGGACTCTCAGACATTTCTTTCCCATGTATGTTACTCTCAATCAAAACATCAGATAAATTGAAAGGCACCAGCGGGTCTCAAATTCTTTTTACTTAGTGGTAATTTATTCACAACTTTACACACTATTGCGCCAGATTTGGTCTTTGATAAATGACTGATAAATGGGGTTCATAATTTCTGTTATGGCTTATACACGACTTCAAAAAATTAGTAATTTAGCTGGCATGCTGTGCTCTGTATACTTCAGGGATTGAAGAAAAAGCAAGACGTATTGTGTGGGATTTTGCTATCTTTCATTGCACATGTTCGATTGGAGTCATTGGACATTATGAAAATCGTTACTGTCCATGTGTTACTTCTTTTGGTTAGAGATGTAATTAAATTACCATTACTCAAAGCAACTGCAAATTGAATTGCAAATAGAACTTTATCATGCATTCCATGATTTTATCTCTTCCCCATTAGCAATTTCCTTGTCTAGCTTTGGTTTCTTCATCTATCTAATTGACACTCACTCTAAATGTGCATGTTAACCACCCCATCTATAAGTTTAAGTTATTTGAGAGGGGACTTGCTTATTTATTTAAATGTATCTTCAACACGCAACCTCACGTACAGGCTGGATTCATATTTTCATAAAAGACTATCACATCTGACATTTTTTTAGAAATGGGTGCTAGTAAGACTTGAACCCGTGCCTTTTTGCCTAGTCATTGATACCATATTAACCACCTTATTAAATGTTTAAGCGGTTAAAGGGGGTACATTGCAGCTTGCATCTTTATTGATTTTCTAAATTAGGATCTTTATTTCATTTTCATATGCTTATTCTTCTCTTAAAACTTGTTGCTGATTATTGACAGTTGAGCCCATGTGATTTACTTAATTCAAGGGATAAATTTCGCCAAGAACCTCCTCCAGAACTGCCTCAAACAAAATTTGGAGAAATGGAGGGCTGTTTTGGAGTTCTTATAACACTTTACCATATAAGGAAGTTGCTCTCAAGCCATGGAATAAAGCCTGCTTTCGAGATGCTTGAAGACAAGATGAAACAAGGGTATGACCCTATTCAACATTTAAAGAAGCTTTTCTATCTGGAGAGGTTTCACGTTCCAATAAATGTATCCAAATATCTCAACAAAAAAATTATTTAGCAAATCTCTGCTGTTAACACAGTGATCTTTAATAACACTGCTACTTTAGTATCATATTAAAATGAGAGTTACTTCTAAGTCTGAATCTGTTTGCTAAATTCGTTTGCGTAATTGCCAAAAACCCTAACTTTCATGCAAATTCTATTATTGCAGGTCTTTTGCAAAAGTAGTTAGTAAAAATGAATTTATTTCGAAAGCCAAAGTGTTGATGCATCAAACTGTATCCCATGGTGCCCCGAGCCCCAAATTAGCAAAGATGCTTGAAGTATTGATAGATCATTTCAGTAAGTAGCATGTCAGCTTATTTCTGTTATGCAATACATCCTTCAATTCCATAGGATTCTTACTGCTTGCTGAACATAATTCTTATTGATTTGGCAGACTTCATTTGTTGACTTCAGTAAGTTAGATCGTGCAGTTTATACGAAACTTGTTCTTTTTTTTATTTGGCTATTCGATCTTCTTAACATTCACAACTTTCTAGTATCAGCATAACTTGAGGTTATTAGTTATAGGCCCTAATTAAATCTATCAACAGTGAACTATTTAGTTTTTCTAGGACTATTCATTAAATCAAAATGGTGAACTTTTTTTTTTTCAAAGCAAATCACCAACACATCCTCAGTGGGCTTTTAGCCTCCACCAAAGAAGGATGATGGGGGTTAGGGTGCCTCTACCATAAGATAAATGGAACTCGCAAGAATGCCAGGGAAGGGACATAAACCTGACCTCCGAAAGCAACAAACGTAAAGAAAGCACTAAATGAGGAGGTACTTCCCAAGCAAAGAAAAATAATTAAAAGTAGACTAAAGACCTCTAACACTAAGGGTACTATGTCTGTCTATCTGCACCAGAGCGCCTAGTCATCTAGGAAGGTCTAGGGGACCATACTCCTGTATTGGTGCAAGTCCCATCCCACATTGGCAAGTGAGTCAGTGACCTAACTCAAAAAATAAAAATGGTGATAACATGTCATATGTTGAGATAGTATGTTCTTTAATTGAATGAGAACTAAGGGAAAGAGTTATATGCTTTTTGGTACCTCCAATCAGCATTTAGATTTGATATGCGGAACTTGACAAATGTAAATTCTGTTGCAGAGGTGAAAAATCCAGGAAACTCACGGGTCATTATATTTTCAAATTTTAGGGGAAGTGTCAGGTAAAGATGATTTTTGATGATCTTACATAAAACGTTGATCCAAAATCAAATACAACCAATTTTTCGATGATGATTTTTAGGGACATTATGAATGCATTGACAAACATCAGGGAGATTGTAAAAGCTACTGAATTCATTGGTCAGAGCTCAGGTTCATAACTTCGTTCCCTTTTTCATTTGTAATTATACTCCCATTGCTAGGTATATATGCATAATTGTTTGAGAATTTTTCTGTTGCTTTTTTATTTTGTATTTCACCTTGAAAGGTGACTGGTTGAATTAATTATGGATGTAAATCAATGATGCCTTATTCAATTTATGTTAAAAGTTTGTATTGGACTTGTCTTCACGAAGGAGTTTTCTATAATTTGAGACATTTCTGTCTAGCTTGGGAACTAAAGCTGCTGATTTTTAGTTTTTTCAACAACTGACAATGGGGCAACATAGCCTTCCAACAATGATTCTCTTGTTGGATTCCTCATTCAATTGTGTTAATCTTATTGTGCTTGGGATTCAATCACAAAAGACTAATATTAATGGTATACATACTGATTAAAAAATATATTTTATCAACAATTCTTCTTATTGAATGTTCTTGTTAATTCTTATTTTTGATCTAAAAACGAGAAAGCTGATGCCAAAGCCATCTTAGTGACTATATTTATTCATATCTTGTATTCATCTAATGCATCTAAGTTGATAAATAGTTCAATTCCTTCTTTCAAGTCTTCCTCTCTTCACAGGCTTATGATTTTGTTTTTCATTCAACTTACTTTTCAATGATGAAGAATCCTCGGCCCGAGGATATCCTATTAGAATTTTTTAAGAAAATTTAGCGGCAAGGAACTGAACTTAACAGTACTGTGTCACCTACTCTAGTTATTGATATCTGCAGGCAAAACATTGAAGGGACAATCACAAAAAGTTCAACAGGCTGTATTAGAGGTAATTATTTTGCTCTTTGAGGTGTTTGCAATTTGCAGTTATTTACTTGACTTGTCTGCATAGAAATTTCGCACAGGTGGTTACAATGTAATTGTTGCGACATCAATTGGCGAAGAAGGTTTAGATATCATGGAAGTTGATCTTGTGATATGTTTTGATGCTAATGTCTCTCCTTTGAGAATGATTCAGCGGATGGGGAGGACTGGAAGGAAGCATGAAGGACGTGTGGATATCCTTCTCTTTCCTAATTATTCATTTTCTTGGGGTTGATGCTTTATTTAATCTACACATGCATTTAGTAAGCATTAAATATTATTTAGAACAACAAAACAAACGTACTCATAGATGTTCAAGTAATTCATAGATAATTATTAATTTCCTCAACAAGCTTTTACTAGTTTTGGCTTGCGAAGGGTCAGAATTGAAAGGTTACATGCGAAAGCAGGTGAACAGCAAGGCCATTAAGAAACATATGAGCAATGGTGGAATGAATAGCTTTAATTTCCATTCTAGTCCAAGGATGGTATGCTTTATCAGCTGAGTTGATTGAGGTCGATTTAATTTCATGGTTGCTAACACCTTGATTGCACTATGTATCTGCAGGTTCCCCATATTTTCAAGCCCGAAGTTCAACTGGTTGAGATTTCTGTCGAACAATTTGTTCCTCGCACAAAGAAAGTGAAAGATGATCACCTTATTCAGACACCTGCATATAAAACCAAATTAACGGATGAAGAGACAAACATTCTTGACAAGTACTTTTGCTCTACCAGAGAGAAAGATTGGAGACCATCACTAATTGCCTTCCCTCATTTCCAGGCATTTCCCTGCAGTGTGTGCAGTGTGGCACATTCATCTATGACGGGAATACTTATAGATACAATGCAAAATCTGCAGGGATTATCATTTTCCACAGACTGCAAAACTTCTATGACTGAGGTTTTTTCTTTAGCTTTGGTTGATTCCTCATTCCTGCACGTGTGGTATCTTTTGCATGTCATGACTTATTACGATGGTTCAGGATGAAGACTTTTCAAAGCCCTGTTTCAGATTAGAAGCTGAGGAACTGTATGACAAAAACACTAAAGGTGAGTGTTTGTGACAACTCGATAGGCATAGTGGCTCATATAGTACACAACTAATTGAGTACTTCCTTTCCCATGGCACTTGGAGGTCTGTGAAAATACACGAGAGACTTTTCCTATTGTCTAAAATTTGAAATTATTATAATCCTCACCTATTGTTATGGGCCCATCACTTGATCATCTAATTTTTACAAGTTTTAATCTCAGAAAGGTTGGTTTCAGATGTTATTTTCTGAATTATATTTACTTTTTTTTTGGTTATATTCAAGTAGATTTCAACTGCACTTTTACTCTGCCAAAGGGTTTCTTTCCTTTCAGTAGAACTCCAAACCAAGGGAGACAATTTGATTAGAAACAGACTTTAGTTGCTAGATATGGATGTCAAGAATCTAAATACATGCTTTTGTTGGGATTAATTTTGATTCTTAAACCTTTCAATATTCTTTAAGGCAGTTTAAAATGCAACTAACAAATCAAATGCCAGGTTATGCCTTTTAAAGATTTTGTCATACATTTGAGTGCAATAAGACTTGCCAACTGATTTTCATCTGCCATGATAATCTGCATAACTGACATTTTGTTTCATATTTAGAGAATCCTGGCTATTCTGCTGAAGAGGAGTTGAAAACAGAATTACCAGAAACTGATGCAGAACTTGTGGATATTTCAAGAACTAAAGATATATCTATGCAGGATATCCATGGACAGAACTCTGTTGCCCATTCTTTCCTGTTTGATTCAGAATTTGTCTCTGTTGATGATCTTGGACGTGTCCTGGTTTTATCTCTGTCACAACTTCCTCTGATATCTCATTCCAAGTCTACAATTGGTGGCAATATGGAATTTGTAAGCAATCTGATGCAAGATTCTTCTGGCTTTGAGGCTTCAACTAAAGATTTTAAAGAAAGAACCGTGCTAGCTAAAGGTATTTCCATATCACTGACAAGATCAACAGAAGCTGAGAATTCTTTGCCATCTAGCAGAAAGTCAAATGAAAAGGATAGCTATGATAAAGATCCTAAAGTGGAGCGTAATTCTATATCAATGAACTTAGATGATGAAGAGAACAACGATTTGAGGGATTCTGAGCTCAGTCCACGACTAACTAATTTGATCAAGAGCGGGGTTGTTCCGGAGTCTCCTATAAGTGATTCCAGTCTGTTTCTTTTCTTGAAACTTCATCATTAGAGAAATTTCCACGTCCAAATTTCCGTATCATATTTATATGTGAAGAGTTCATTTTTTTTACAGGGATATCAAAGGGTAAAGGAGTTGGCTTCATGATTCCGGATTTTGTCTCGTCCCCAAACATGCATTCTGTTTTTTTAATGAAGTCTCCACAAAAGGTGGATGGTGATGGCAATGTGAATCAAATGGAAGTCCTGACCTCACCTCACAGTGAACTTGGAACCTCACCACTACATTTGAAAAACCACACACCAAAATCATGCCAATCGCCATTTCCCGTGGTCAAAGAAACCCAAACTCCTATTGCAAAACTGTCGAACACAAGCAGTAGTAAAGACTGGGCTCTAAGTTCTGAAGGCAAGTGTGAAAGTGTTGAGCAGCCATGTAAGTTTAGAAGGCTACGCAAACATGGAGATCTCCATCAGAAAATGCCTTCAGAACGCAAGGAACAGAGTGGACTTATTGAGAGACTGAAAAATTCTTCTGTCAATGGCGGTCATGCTGCAGTTAAGCATGTCAGAGGTAAAAGATTGATTGTCTTGTACTTTTCATGTTTTTCATCTGTTTCGTTTCACTGTCGCATGGGTATTTTTCTCTTAGGAATCTTCCCTTAAAAGGTTGGATAACTACTGTGATTTTGAAATGATATTCTAACTGGTATATTTTAACCTACGGACGGGAATTCATTTGAAAGTGAACAAATATTCTAAGTGAACTGTTTCTTTCTTTATTTGTTTCATTCAGGTCAGAAAAGGCTAGCAAAAGGCGCGACAGTCTATATTGAAGAGGAAGCTGAGTAAGTCCTTGCTTGGATAATGAAAGTTGTAGGATATATGAAAATTTTTGTTCCCATAGCTTGAACTGGATAGTGACTAAATGTTCAGAACAAGTAGACTGAAAAATTAAAAAACACTCTTGAATAGTAGTCTTATCAACAACATAACTTCCAATACAAAACACAAGTGTCAATGGGCTTAACTCTTCTCACTTTCCCATTTCAAAGTAACCCTGATTTGCTCTTTTTACTTTCAGTTCTTGTGTGTCAAACTACTTCAGCACACTAAGTGTCACAAAATGAATGCTACTAAAAATATTTAAACTTGTTTAGGTACAACTTATCGCTGTCACGCTCTCTAGACTGTTTTGGAACTAGGGCTCTTATTCATCTAGATTTATCAAATCGGAAACCTCCTGATAGTAAAGAACTTTGTGCCGTCTGCATCTGATTCTTTTTTCTTGAAAGAAAAGAATATATTTTCATGTTGAATCTGCTATCTTCTGTGTATATAATATGGATTTGTCAATTATGTGCAAAATTGGACGAAATGAACAAGCGATGCAACATCATACTGGAATGGATAAAACAGCAGATTATCATATACTCCAATGAGGTAGCACCAATTGATGTTAAGCGATAGCTTGATTATAAGCAATCTGCACATTGATCGAAAGGACCTCCCATTCATAAGAGCAATGTGATCCTAATAGAACAAGTTAGAAGAGGGAGACATGAGCCAAAATTAACGTAGCCTAAAGCAAGTGCAAACATTTGATTGTTGGAACTGTTGCTAGATGTAGTGGCAACTCAAACAGAGTGCCAAAAGGGATTCATGTAGCAGACTCAAGTAAAATGGGAAAAACTTTATTTATTGTTATTATATTTCACGTACTCAATAAAGCTTTTATGTATCAAACTCTAATCATCACCACTAATTACATGTGATTTCTTATTGGTGCCAATCACCTTCTTCTAACTATTTCATTAACTTCTCGAAATCTCCCCCTTCCCTGTCCTGCCCCTCTCTCTTTTATCTTTTTTAGTTGCTTAGCATTATACCATGGATGGAAGAAACTAGCTAAAAATGATTCATGAACCATTAGTTTTTATTCTTGTTTAGCGCTAAAAGAATCCCATTCATCATTCAATTGATCAATTCTCAAATTAAACCTAGCTTGCTAACAGTTTATGCTCATTCATTCTCAGGATATCTTCAGAAGTTATGGCATCTGAAGATGAGGAAGATGAGGCTAACAGTACATATGATGATAGTTTCATAGATGACTGCGTAAATTCTACAGCTGCAAGTACTGAAGCTGAAGTGGGCAGAATCGACATGATGGCAATTTACAGGTTTTTGTTTATTTGTTCTATAATTTACATATTCTGTTCTTCTATCTATTCTTCCATTGATGATTTTCAGTTTCCTATCAATTTTCTGATTTGGCTTTCATTTTATCATTCTCTTCACTCTTCACTCTTCGCTCTACGTTTTCTTTTTTATTTTTTTCCTGAGAGTGGAAGGTGAGTTCTCCTAGAGGGAAGCAATATTGTGTCTGAAGCTGCATTTTGAGTGAATATTACAGAGAAGACCTTATACTACTTGATGTAACAATTGAATTTGACTTCTAAGAATTGTGCAGGTCATTTAGGTACTCATATGACGGTATATTTAATATTTTACTTTTTATATCTTCACTTTAAGCCAGTTTAGTTGGAAATTTGGGTACAAATCTATGCTTAAGCACCCATTATCTAATCCCCTTGCAAGAATTTATTATAGCTGCTGTTGATATTTCCATAATTTTATCATGGAACTAAGCCTTGTATTCTTTCAATTATTTGAATTTGAAATATTTTTTCTTTTTCTTTGTTTTTTGTTTTTTATTTCAGGCGATCCTTACTCAGTCAATCACCCATGGAGAGATTGCCCAACTTGTCGACTTATATTAGTCCTGATTCCACAGTTCCAAGTATTAGGACAGACAAAAGTGCCAGCTTGATAGGAACACAAAATCATTCTCTTCAAACTCCTCAAACTAGGTTAGATACTACTGAAAATGAGAACATGACAGAGAATCAGAAAAGGAAATTGAGCTTTAACCAAGCTCAATCGATACCAATGGTCAACTTAGATAATGAGTTCTTGTTACATTCTGAAGCTGCACAAAATAATTCACCCTCACGTGCAAGAACTGAAGAAAACCTAGATATATTTGAAGACGATCGATTTTTTGAAGATATCGATCTTGATGCACTTGAGGAACAAGCTACCAAACAACTCAGACACAAATCAGAGTGCTCCATGCAGAATCAAGTGAGTACTTCTGAACCTATGGTCCAGAATCTCGATATTCCGGGCTTTCCTTCATTTGATCTTGGAATTTGAATTTTCCTTTTCCCTTCTGTGGGATTACAAGTTACTTAAGGCATGTTTAAGAAGCTGAACTCGACAGGCTTGAGGAAGAAAAATAGTTAAAAGTTTATGAGTTGTGTCGAGTATTGTCTAATACATTAGCAGCAAGCATGCCCTTGATGCAGCAAATACCATGGAGTTTCTCTTGTATAGATACCAAAGTATTTATCCTCCATAGGTGGGTGACAAACTATTTATGATGTATATAGAAAGTGAAAGGTTAATTGTACTATGTACATGTTGGATGTATGTTGCAATGATTCTCAAGCATTTCGGTGTTTGATGAGTGGAAGGAAGCATTCATATTGCAGAGTACCAAATACAAATATTTAGTGTAGCAAGTCTATTTTTTAAATTGCAGAAAAATTACATTCGGATCCCCAACTTATGTGAAATGTAGCAAGTCTAATTTTTTTTACTACATTTGGATGCACTTGTAGACGGTTTTTGCTCATTTGACTACTATAACAAAAAATTCCGTGATTATCTTTTAAGGGAACATTTCGATTTTAGTGTAAAATAAATTAAAAAGAAAAGATAATGAAATGAAAAAAGATAGCGGCTTTAAACCCTTGTGGGCTTGGTTCGTGAATCTTGGGCTTGAATTTAACCAAGCTTGAGTTCGGCCTCCCGATCAAGCTTGGGAGGGGGAGCCATGCAGGGCAGGTTCATGGGCCTATCCTACGAGCACCCAATGATCCAGCTCGTGTGCTAGCCCATTAATAGTACCTGATATCATTAAGACCATGTTTGATTTTTATTTTTTATCAAAATATACATTTTTCTCTTTTTTTTTTCAACCACACATTCTTCAATAAAATAATATTATACATAACTCACAAATTTTTCCTTCATTTTTAACCACACATTCTCCATCAATCTACTATTTCAAAATACGTTTTACACAAAAATGGGGCTCAAACAGGCTCTAAGTATCATTAACAATAAAAATATTTTTTAACCTTATTAAGAATTAACTTTCGATGTAAAATCAGTTTTCTAAATTAAAAAGAAAAGGCTAGTGTGCAAGCAACAAGTCACTCCTCCCAAGGGCCAGATCTCGGGCTTGAAGTTACCCGAACTCAAAACCACCAGTCAAGCTCAACCTTGGGAGACTTGCAAGCCTTGGCTCATGGGCCTGCCTTACAAGTCGTCCAAGCTTGCTCATTGATAAGCCCTGGATATCACTAATAATAAATTTTGAGGAAATTACATGGAGGCAGGAGTTTAAAGTTTCAGGTTTAAAGTTTCAAATTCAAAAATCAGGGACCAAATTTCAATC
>CAIGRT010131600.1:0-23361 GCA_903798405.1 Fraxinus platypoda
ATCACTTTCTTGCTATCCATGTTGTAGGTGGTTGTTTTGTCGAAGGTGAATGGTTAAGAAATGCGTTTCGCTGGAAAGCAACTGTTGGACCATGGGAAGAGAGGCCTGGGCATTTTGGTGATGTTTGGTATTACTGGACTGATGATGGTCTTGGTCATTTTGAGTTTCTCCAGGTAAATATAATGTTTGAATTTTTATTTTCTTAAAATTATTCAATTATCATCTTCTTCATTGTTTTTACTCTTTCAATTTCACTTCTTTTGCAGCTTGCTGAGGACTTAGGTGCAGCACCAGTATGGGTGTTCAACAACGGTACTCTTTTAGACTATAATGTTGTGGTGATAAATAGAGCATGTTTAACTAAGCTTAAAAAGTTTACTAACAAGTACACAAGTAAGTTCTAAAATAGATAAGTTTTTTATTGGTCAAAGTTGAAAATAAGTAAGTATGTTATTTTGACAATAACGAGTTGCTTCCAAAAAATTGTCTTTTTTTTTTTTTGAAAATACCTAAAAATAGAGAAACTAATAAGTTGTTTTAACGTGTTTGGAGACTAAACGTAACTTCACCTTTTCTTACGCTTAGCTAAACATGCACAAGTCGGATTCTTGAGTTTCTTTTCCTTTTTCTCTTATTTTGTTGTCTTCATGTCCAATAATTCTCAGGTGTCAGTCACAACGATCAAGTTGACACTTCCAGTGTCTTACCTTTTGTCCAAGTAGGTCTCTCGGGTTCAGTTCAGATATGCATAAACATTTAATTCTTAAAACCTCACCCTTGATTTTTAGCTTTGAACAAGCCCTGCAAAGAGCAGTATCATAAAAGTGTTCTCTGTTGCAATGTATTTCACTTCTTGGAAATCAACTGTAGGAAATCCTAGAAGGTATTGAGTTTGCAAGAGGCGATCCTCAATCAAAATGGGGTTCTCTACGAGCTGCAATGGGACACCCGGAACCTTTTGATTTGAAATATGTTGCAGTTGGGAATGAGGATTGTGGGAAGAAAAATTATGTTGGTAAGCTATTCTTTATGTACGTAAACATTTCTTTTTACTAGCCTATAATGATTGAGATGAACCAGTATGTAATGTAAAACTAAACATCCTTCATGTGTATATATCTCACATAAAAGGTTATTTCCTTTGTCAATAAAAGATAAAGAAGCTTCAACACCATCCTGACGAGGAATAATGATAAAGGTTTAGTGACCATGATATATAAATTATTTTTCACAAGCTGAAATACAACTCACATGTTCACTCAAATATAAATCTTGTATTTGCCCTCAACTGATGAATTTTTACTTATATAATTTAACTTAAAATTCTTAGACAATTGGTTGATTAAATTACACCACGTATTGACATCATCTAGATCAGATTTATTTTGCTCAACCATCTTTAAGCAAAACTCAAGTTAATTGTCAATATAATTTCCTATTTTCTTATTATTTAGGAAACTACCTCAAGTTCTATAGTGCTATAAAAAAAGCATATCCGGACATCAAAATAATCTCAAACTGCGATGGATCCTCTAAACAATTGGATCACCCAGCTGATATGTATGACTATCATGTAAGTACTTCATCATTCTTTCACACATTTACAATATATTTGATTATTTGAAATGTGGAAGCTACTTATTCATGTATGGTTTCCTTGTTAGATTTATACTGGCGCAAATAATATGTTTTCCTCCGCATCGAAGTTTGACCAAGTCTCACGCAATGGTCCAAAGGTTTGTAGCAGTTCACTTTGATAATATGAGTAATGTATGGGTTTATGCTTTAGTTGACGTAATTTGGTGTGTAGGCTTTTGTCAGTGAATACGCTGTGACTGGAAAGGATGCTGGCAAAGGTAGTCTTTTAGCAGCTCTTGCAGAAGCTGGATTTGTTATTGGACTCGAAAGGAACTGGTATCATAACAATTTCAAGGATTTTTCATGCTTCAAAATTTTCCTTAAATGTTGCTTTGCTTATTTATCAACAATATTTGTTTTGTACCTGCTTATGTTACCTAGTCGGTTTACTCATGGAACATTTTTCTTCTGCTATGATATTTTAACAATGATGAAGATTTATATTTGCTCCTTCAATGCAGCGATGTTGTTGAAATGGCAAGTTATGCACCTTTATTTGTTAATACCAATGATAGAACGTATGTTTTAATTCTTCCTACTCAATACCATCTTTCCCATTTCCAACTGCTTTTTTATGAATCTCTAAGAGAAAATTTTCTTGGATTCAGGTGGAACCCAGATGCAATTGTCTTCAACTCAGCACAGGTGTATGGAACTCCTAGCTATTGGATGCAGCATTTTTTCAGGGAGTCAAACGGTGCAACTCTTCTGAGTTCTTCTCTTCAAGCTAACTCTTCAAGTTCTCTTATTGCTTCAGCAATTGTTTGGCAAAATTCAGAGGATAACAAAAAATATCTTAGAATAAAGGTTTGTTTACTTTCCAATCATAAGTTTTTGCGTGAAAGTAAAATAAGTAAAAATCCAAATGTTTCATTTCTACGTTGAACTTCATTTCACCATTAGGGATATTAGAACTGCTTCTACCATTGTAATCTTTAACCAGTCTGTGCATGATTCTTAAATTTTTTTTCTCTTTATTAACTTGACAAATGTGTTCTTCAGGTTGTGAATTTTGGAAGCAACAATGTGACTCTTAAAATATTTATTGATGGACTGGAACTGAACTCAGTACCATCCTTTGGATTGACAAAGACTGAATTAACATCTAGTAATCTGATGGATGAGAATTCTTTCTTAGTACCCGAGAAGGTATATTTGAACCTCCTTGCTAACAAAGACCGATACCATCTCCCTCTTTTGTCCTCCATTACATTACATCCGTGTATTGCACTAAAGAAGAAGCCTGGCATAAAGCGCGTTAATCTCCATTTATTTAAGTTAAATTCATATCCAGGAAATATATTCCTTCTTCCTTAAAAGCAATTCATAGGTTTTTTCCTCGCGCCCCATGAATCCGGAAGTTCCTTATTTTTTGGTTCTATGCAGGTGATGCCGGTTAAAAGTTCAATGGAGGATGCTGGCGGCAAAATGGACATCGCGCTTTCTCCACATTCATTTACTTCATTTGACTTGTTAATGAAATCAAACAGTGTCCGGATGGTAGGATCTGATAATGCTGATACATACTTCATATGAACTGTGGACTGAATGTGAAATGAATATTAGTAGAACTTCTTGTTGAAGCTGCTTTCTTCCTCTACTCTTTTCATTTCCTAATAGTAGTTCCTGAGTTGGAAGCGCATCGTCTTAAGGGATCATCTTACTGTTCAAAATAAATTGTAACTGTTTGTCTTAATTCAAATTCAGATAATCGAATGACTTGGTTTCTTTTAAGGGCTTTTGAGCAAACTTAAGCCAGAAGGTGAAGAAAATTGGGCCAAATTTACTGCAACACGGAATGATCTACAAGCTTCTGGGCACAATCCACATTGTGAGAGAGAGAGAGAGAGAGAGAGAGAGAGAGAGAGCTTAATAGATTAAATGCAAATTTCTGAGTGGAAATCAGATTGAACAAAATGAGAGAACAAAAATGGAAACGACCTCTCTATTGGCTCTCAATTTCCCATTCTGTCTGAGTGAATAAATTTATGTGGATTAATCTAAATTGGTTATACTCATAACCCTATGAGTATAAATCTTCTTGGTCACTAATATTTATTTTAAATTGGTTATTAAACTATAACTCTCGTACAATTTGATCATTTTACTAGAGTCCATTAGCTTGATAATAGAAAATTGACATGGCGACGTGGTAGGCAAATGACGAGTGTCACGTTTGATTTTCTTGATAAATTCCATTAGAAATGCCCTAGCTTTCTTGACTGTGGTATCCATATAATTTTATAGTCATTCAGTCTGAATACTACATAAAGAACATAAGTCAGATGACGGAGCGGAAATACCTAGGACATAGAAGATCATACGATGAGTGATTCGACCGATTTGAATTCATATAGATATTTATCCATGTCGTACTTCATTGTTTGTACAATATAAACAAGGTCCATTTGTATAAATATCATCATCTACATTCAGAAAGCCTTGTGCTTTGGAAGAAGCTTGTATAGTTTGAGAAGGGGTTTTGATTGATCAAAACAAAGAGTATGCTTCGACTAATATGCCCTAAAACATGATCATATATAATATAGAAATCACATCTGAAAAGGGTGGACAATTAGTTTCTCCAACTTACCATTTGCTGCACTCATATCTCCAACCTTTTAATATAGTGCATACATGCCGGGCCGTCGCTAATAGAAAAATATTTATTTTAATGGAAAAAGACAACGTGACATGAGATTTTCGACTCCAAAATTTTTTTGTTCATTACAAAAACAATATAAACGGTAATGATAACGTTCATTTACAGATTCAAATTGGGCAAAATTCCTCAATGCTCATGAAACATATCTCGTTGCTTCGACCCATTCCCAGAGCGTTGCATGACTATTTAACTTTCAAATAACGTTTGCTGTTAGTAGGTGACATGGGTGTCACGGTTTTGAAAGGTTGGAAACACGAGTACCACAATTGATAAGTTGAAGACATGGGTGTCATAGGAGGAAATTTTATGGTACAATTGGATGTGGTCCGAGATTTGTGTTGTTTTGGACGATAAAGACGGCAGAAAACTTCATTCATTCATTCCTGCGGAGATTGAGGATGCCTTAGTTTCCTTCTTACAAGTTCTCTCTTTCTCTTTACTTTATGTCGTCTTCTTGTTGACATTAATCTCAGGAAGACGACATGAATAAAAAAGTGCAATATTTTTTCTTGTTTTTTCTTTTTGGGGTTCTGAATAGGCAGCCTCTATTAATCACAAAAGCAGATGACACAGAGAGCAAGGTGCATAATCTTTAACCATAGGAGTGAACCCACAAATTAATCTGTATTATTTTGAAAAAATTAACGTTAATCCTATGTTCATTTTCTGATCAACAGCTTTACATTGTTTATCTTGGCGATAAGCCACACAATGATCACGAGAGAATCACAGACTCACATCATGATATGCTGGCTAATGTGATTGGGAGCAGGTAAACTTTTTAGACAAGGTGGTTCAACAATTTTGAGGCTGATGGAAAAATTCTGAAATTTTGAAATTTGATGCAGCAAAGACGAAGCTAAGATGCAAATGATATACAGCTACAGGCATAGCTTCTCAGGATTTGCAGCCAAGCTCACCGAATCTCAGGCCAAGAAAATTGCTGGTACTTTTACAATCTTGATAACCAAATAATTCCTCTCTAACTAATGGCAATTTTTTTGTGTCCAATACTTGTGATTCAGAATTTCCTGAAGTGGTTCACGTAATTCGCAATAGACATCACAAGGTTCTGAATACTCGGAGCTGGGATTTCTTGGGTCTTTCTGCTCGTGTACCTGATAATCTTCTTCATGAATCCAATATGGGAGATGATATCATCATTGGTGTTATAGATACAGGTTTTGTTTTATTTAACAGGCATGTGCTTTGGCCTGGATGCTCGATTTTAGAACCACTAATCATGGATATGTATTGAAAATTTTGTGCAGGTATCTTGCCAAATTCGGCTTTCGAGGATGAGGGCTTAGGCCCGATTCCTGCTCGTTGGAAAGGCGAGTGCAAATCTGTAGGCATGTTCGATGCCTCAACACAGTGTAATAACAAAGTCATTGGCGCTCGATACTACAAAGATGGATTCATAGAAGAATTCCAGGGAAACATTACAGATTACTTCACGTATTCTGATAATCCGTCTCCTTTAGATGCTGTCGGCCATGGCAGCCATATAGCCAGCACAGCAGCCGGGTCTTTCGTGGCCAACACTTCCTACTTCGGCCACAATTTCGGCACATTCAGAGGTGGTGCTCCACGTGCACATTTAGCAATATACAAGGCATGCTGGTATTGTTAACTATCTCGTCTGAAAGTTTAAAATGTTAACAAAATTCACCTGTATTCATTTAAATTGTGTCTTCAACAGGTATGAACCAACATTAGAAACACAAACATGTAATGATGCTGATGTGCTGCAAGCATTTGAAGATGCCAGTCATGATGGAGTTGATATTTTATCCTTGTCATTTGGGCCAACAATGCCTTTTATTGCAGAAGTTGATATGGGCAGCAATTTAGCCATGGCCTCTTTTCATGCGGTGTCTGATGGAATCCCTGTTGTATGTGCAGCCGGGAATGACGGACCAGTGGGGGCCACAGTAACTAATGTCTCGCCATGGATGCTAACTGTTGCTGCTAGCAACATGGACAGAGCATTTCAAACAATAATCACACTTGGAAACAACAAAACATTTCCGGTAGATTTTTGTGAAGTTATTGTGACATCTGATTTTTTATTTTGAGGAGGAAATGTTGCCATTTCTTTCTGGTTTATGACTGCAGGGACAAAGTCTAATGACACGAGATGGGATTGGTTTCAAAGATTTAATTTTTGGAGGGGAATTCGACAGGTAGATTTATTATTGATATTTACATTTAAGATGAATGACCTTCTTAAAAAAATAGATATGCTGTTGTTAATCAGGGAATGATGTTTTTGCTTAACTGAACAGTGTTCCCAACGAAAACTTTCGGTTTCTACCCAGTGAAGTCGTGGGAAAAGTAGTGTTATGTTATCTCATAAAAGACGGCAAATCAAATATAGCTGCCTATGCAATGGCCGCAAATGCTTCAGGCGCAACTGCGATGATTGTGGCAGTGCCCCCTGACGACGTCACAATATTCCCTTTCTATACGAGCAATTACTCGTTAGTTGGACTGCCTGTCATTCAAGTGGACTATGAAACTGGAACCGATATTATGAATTATTGTTTGACAAGGTAAATGTGATTATTAGCAACCCTTCAAACTTGATCTCCTCCGGGGGGGAAGAAGACGATAAAGAAAGAAAGAAAGAAGAAAAGGGGTACTCAATTGATTCTATAATCTGATTTTGTTTAATGAATTTTGATACACAGTGATGCTAATCCTATGGTCAAGTTGAGCTCAACAAAAGTTCTTTTGGGCAAGCCAGTGCCTGCTAAGGTTGCTGCTTATTCTTCAAGAGGGCCCAACTCTTATGTTCCATCAGTACTCAAGGTATTGTTTTCGGGTATTATTTGCCAGGTTAAAAAAAATGAAACGAACAGTTGCATTTATCCATTCTTAGCAATGTTACTACTCTAAGTACAAACTTATTTAGACCGAGGCTTTATACTTCCTAAATTAGCATTTTTTTTTCCGCGTACTTGATACAGCCTGATATAGCAGCACCAGGAACATCAATTCTAGCAGTTAATGCACACTCAGATTTTATGACGGATGGTGGATATAGTCTTAACAGTGGAACATCAATTGCAACACCTCATGTTACAGGCATAGTGGCTCTTCTGAGATCAGTGCATCCTGATTGGTCTCCTGCAGCAATCAAATCAGCACTCGTAACATCAGGTATTTTAAGGGTGAACGTATATCTAAAATTAGAACACAAATGAAGAAAGAACTTTGATGTTTGATAAATGGTGGATTGCTTTGGCAGCGTGGAACACGGATACATATGGTTATCCCATCTTTGCTGAGAGTAACCCAAGAAAGCTAGCAGATGCTTTCGACTATGGGGGTGGTATTGCAAATCCGAATGGCGCTGCACATCCGGGTTTGGTTTACGATATGGGCAGAAATGACTACATACACTACCTGTGTTCTCTTGGCTACAGCAATGGTCTTATATACAATGCTACTACAGAAGATCCAGAAATTCAGAATGTTACAGGGATACGCGGAATGTGCCCCAAACCAACAATGTCCATTTTAGATTTGAACCTACCTTCCATTACTATCCCAAATCTCAGAGATTCCATTACTGTGAAAAGAACAGTCACAAATGTTGGACTACCAGTGAAGTCTGTATATAAAGCCGTGATCAAAACTCCGTTAGGTACAAAGGTATCAGTTAAGCCTAAAATCTTGTCATTCGATTATGGAATTAAGAAGATCACCTTCCAAGTGACTATAAAGTCGACGAAGAAGTACAATCTTGGGTACACATTTGGAAGCTTGACATGGACCGATGGCAAGCATTCTGTTAGAAGTCCAATATCTGTGAAAACAGAGATAGTTCCTTTGTACTAATCATAAACAAGAACCAATGGAAATTGAATCATAAATGAAGAATGAGATATGGCTTGTCATATAAATCTCTCTCCCTTTCAAATGTTTCTTGGGTAGGATATTTGTGAATTATGAATATGGCTTTTAGAAATCAGTGCATTTGTTAGTTTCAGAGATATATACAAAGCATTAACCAATTCTTGTCGTCTAACCCAAGCGATAA
Organism: Fraxinus platypoda; assembly: GCA_903798405.1. NCBI lineage: Eukaryota > Viridiplantae > Streptophyta > Magnoliopsida > Lamiales > Oleaceae > Fraxinus > Fraxinus platypoda. The sequence goes on from CAIGRT010131600.1 coordinate 8,352, forward strand.
ATCTTCCGAACTAATTATAAAAAAATTTATTGGTGCATTTATAAGCTTCAAAAATATACTTAGGACACAAGAAATTGTTCTCTCGAAAACATTTCAAAATATGATTAAAAACACAGTTATTCGCAGCCTTGTTTCACTTTGGTCATCGAATTTCTTTTGTTCCAAATTATTCACTAACTGTTTTAAGTACTTCTTCTATCCTCAATTATTAAGATTGACCTGATGATTTTTCTCATATATTTGAGTGAATGTGTATTCTTTAATTTTTTTATTTTTTTTGTTATATTTGGAAAACCTTTTGCAAAAGCACAGTTATCCTTTGTGTGTGTCCCGTTGAAACAAAACTGTCTAATTCTCATACTAATTAATCACGCATTCATACAATAAAATATTTTGCAGTTAAATCGAAAAGTTTTTTCTACTTTCTAACCACACATTTTTCAAAAAATCACCATTCAAAACATCATTTTTTTCTCAATAATAACCATCAAACCAGGGCTTAGTTGTCAGTATTTTCTGTTAAGAGATAAATTTCACATCGTATAAAGATGAAAATATAAACCGGCTATTTCTCTTAATAATGTCGACTTTTTAAGATGAAATTCCAAATTTTAATATTTTCATCTCATTTTGGATGATAAAATAATGAAATAATGGATGTAATGCCTATTGAGTGTTAATGTGATTAATTTAGGGAAAAAAAAATATTGACAAAAGAAGTGAAATAGACCTACGAAAATAACAATAATAAAGATAGGCTCTGTTCATACGGGGGGCGATGTAGCGCTCTCTATAGATGGGATGCGGGCCCAAATAACAAAAACATGAAACTAAATCTGAGCAGCCGCTTTGACCACGACTGATCTCCTTCGATAAGCCAATACATACTTGGTATGATTTTGTCCATTATTCAAGTTATACATATTATTTTATATATATCTTTGGATAAATGAGAGTTATAGTACTTATATATTACTGTTATGGTTAGAGCTCAATTTTAACCAAAACCAACTAAACTTCAATCAAAATTAAAACACAATTGAATATACTCAGCTGAGAATCAATAACCCAAGCTGGAATTTCATTAATTGACTGGAATTACAGAAACGACAAAATGTAAATTGCATTTCATTGATTGATAAGCTCTATTACAATGTGAACAAATGTAAAACAGAAAGAGAAGGTTCAGACAGAAAATCAGAGGAAGAGAATTCAGATTTAGAGAAATGAAAGAGGAGAAGAAGAAGAAGAATAGAGAAGAAGGAGAAAGCTGGAGAAACTGGGAAGAAGACTGGAGAAGGGGGAGAAGAGACGGTGAAGGGGAAGAAGAAAAAGAACCGAGAAGAGGAGGGAAGAAGACTGGCTACAAGTTCAATTCATCGATCCCCTTTCCAAATGCTAAGATACCACTACATATAGACCCACACAACAAGGGCTTTGGGCTAGCTCACTAATAATACAAGTCCAATTAGATCAAATAAAGGTAAATGATCCAATAAGCAAGAGTCATGACATCCCTCCCCCTTAGAAAGGTTCGAATGAAGAAAATTTTGTCTGCATGAATTCTGAAGTTTCCTAGGTTGCATCCTCCATGTTGGTTCCTTTCCATTGCACCAGCCACTGAGTGATGGCTTGATTGTTCCCTTTCACCATGCGTGTGGATAGAATACGTAGTGGTTGGTTTTGTTCCTCCAATGGTACCCCTATGTTCAACTCGTTGCAATTGTCTGTTTGTAACTCACCATTAATAGGATGACTGTCACCAGGAGTACCTCTTGTCCCTCCAGCTTCCCTTTTTACTTGAATTTTGCTATGTCTAGGAAGAGAAAATTGAGTATCATGACATAAAATCCAAGGATCGTCGTTGCTAACTAGTGAGTTTGAGTTATTTGGCACATATGCAACCCAATAGGATGGACCCTCCATCCCAGCATCCTGTTTTAATATATTTTCTCATATGTCTTCCTTTTTGGGATCAGCAACTAGCTTGCCTGGTTCATTATTAGTTAGAACTTCAGAAGGGCATATTTGTCTCAGCTTGTCAAAGACCAAGGAAGTTGAATCTTCTTTAGGAATGGTGCCAGCAACTCTACCAGAGTAGTCTTTTGAAGGTTCATGAAAAATGTAATCACAAGTCTGTAAAAGCATGCCTCCAACATGTAATCACAAGTCTGTAAAAGCATGCATCCAACAGCAGTTAGATCATTATTAACTGGTCTGTTCATTGTGCAACCCTCTATAACCACATGTAAGTGTCTATAGTATTTGACAGCAGGCTTTTGGATTGACATTCCGATTAGTATTTGCTCAATCAAAGTCAACACCACACTAGATACAAGTTCTGCCTCCTCTTCTGTTAAGGAGTTCAACTGAGCTATAATCCCATAAGGCTGCTTTTGAAACCACTGGCTGACTTCACTACTAGCTATTATCTTGAAGATTCTCTTAGAGGATTCACTCTTGAGCTCTGTCTCCTCCCCTTCAAAATTAAATTTCGAAGCGGCCTTTACTGAAATAAAAAAAGACAGGATCCAATTGGCTTAGCCAATCCATTCCAAGCACCATATCACTGTCCCCAAGTTTAATCCCTCTCTATTGGTATTGGAACTCCATTCCTTGCATAGTCCAAACAAGTGGGTTACATATGGTTGTGCTCATCAGTTTCTCACCATTGGCTACTATCACTATCACTTGTTTGGTTGTTAGTATCTTACAACTTAGCTCTTGCATCATTTTTTCATTAAGGAGGTTATGTGTACTACCATTATCGATCAATACAGATATCCTCTCAGCTTGGCTCATTCTCTTTACTACCTTTGGATTAAGCAGGTAGTGCAATGTGACATATGCCTCATTCATCTCATCTTTTTGGTTTCTCTTAATGCAAGACACACTAACTTTCCTATATCGAAGAACCTTACACGGATTACTTCGCCCATTGACCCTCTCATTTTGAGAAGTAGATTTTCCCCCCTTCGTTTTCAAACCTCGAATCTCATGTTCCTTTCTCTCCATTTCGTTCCTAAAATTAGTCTTATTCTCCTCTAGTTCGCTGACTCTCACCACCAACAAATCCTTCTCCTTCTCAATTGCTGCCAGCTTAACATCCTTCTCATTTTCCTTTCCTTTCAACCCCAAATCTTTTTTCACCTATGATAACTCGACATTGGATTCTCGCAAATCACTTATCGCAGTTACCAAGTCGTGCTGCAAGGGTGAGGCCAAAGCTCAAAGAGCCTTGTTCTCAGATTCAACACTTTTAACCTACTTTTTCAACTCCAAGTTCTTTGCATCTAATGTTTCAACACTATTAACATCATAGCAAAGTACAAAATCTTCAATTATAACTTCAGGGTTATCTATTCCGGGTAAATTTAATGAGTGCAAATGCATATGTTCCCGCTCAAGCTCTAGCTTGCCTACCTCAATCAGGTTGTGCTTACTTTCACCGAAATTAGACTGTAGACCACTAGTAAATTCAATAGAAACTACTTCAAATGTAGTATCACTTGGTGGGACAATACTCACCTCTTCAAATTCCTCCTGTTGTTCCTCGTTGGAGACTGATTTAGCCTCAATCATTTTAGCCAACATTCAAATGATCAATTCATTTTTACTTTTCATTTCCCCCATCAATTGCTCCATCTTATCCTGCTTAGTGTCGACCACCTTCAACATTTGATCCCATGATTTTGCAGTCACACTCAGAATTCTCAGTTCCTTTCCTAACCTTTCAAATTGTTCTTCCTGATTTTTGCTAAAACTTTCCATTTTCTTCCCCAGCTCACGTACTGCTCTGATACTAATTGTTATGGTTGGAGATTAATTTCAACCAAAACCAACTAAACTTCAATCAAAATTAAAACACAATTGAATATACTCAGCTGGGAATCAATAACCCAAGCTGGAATTTCATTAATTGACTGGAATTACAGAAACGACAAAATGTAAATTGCATTTCATTGATTGATAAGCTCTATTACAATGTGAACAAATGTAAAACAGAAAGAGAAGGTTCAGACAGAAAATCAGAGGAAGAGAATTCAGATTTAGAGAAATGAAAGAGGAGAAGAAGAAGAAGAAGAATAGAGAAGAAGGAGAAAGCTGGAGAAACCGGGAAGAAGACTGGAGAAGGGGGAGAAGACGGTGAAGAGGAAGAAGAAAAAGAACCGAGAAGAGGAGGGAAGAAGACTGGCTGCAAGTTCAATTCATCAATCCCCTTTCCAAATGCTGAGATACCACTACATATAGACCCACACAACAAAGGCTTTGGGCTAGCCCACTAACAATACAAGTCCAATTAAATTAAAGGTAAATGGTCCAATAAGCAAGAGTCATGACAATTGCAATAATTGGTCAAATTTAAAAAATAGTCAATAGCAGAGCAGGAATGATTGATTACAAGGAATGGGGTCAACAACGAAACTTTCAAGAAAGAATTCCACAAACTTGTACTGCTTAAATGGATGAGCCTTCTTACGTTGAAGCAAAGATAATTAGACCACCCTTACACTCTCAGATTCAGAAAAAGACTGCAAAATACCAGTTATATACTGCCCTTCATTTCTGGCTGCTGATTATCAATCTTGAATGTTGGTGGGTATTGACTAAATTCATGATACAATAAATAGGTACTTCTTTTCTATCCAAAGTCAGAAATCTAATCTTTTTCTCTCTTTTATGACTTGATTGATGATTCCGTTTCTTGATTCTCCTGTAAATTTAACAAGACTCGTTGATGTTATAATTGGGGCAGATGCTTTTCTAATCTTTGTCCGTTAGCAGTTGACAAGTTGTGATTCTGTTTAACCTTTACTACTTTTCTATTGTTCAAGTGATCAAAAGATAACTGAATTAGCTCATTTTCTGTTGCCACTTTCTTGTTGCTTATAAGTGACGACAATAGGACTTTTTAATTTTGGCTTAAATAGGCTACTGAGACGGCGAATGTTGTAAGAGATGGATGCAAATCATTCGATTTATGGATTTCTGCTTTTCTTTTTCATTGGATTGTATGCTTCCTTTCAATGCTGTGCAACTGAGATTGGTGCAAACCAGACAGCATGGTTGTTTGTAAATGCTTCTCAAATTTCAGCAAAAATGATACCACAGACAATGTTTGGAATATCGTTCGAGGTGAGTTTGCACTCTCCGATGAAATTATATTCGGGACTTCAAAATATGTCATTTTGTGCTATTATAATTCCAGCCAGTGTTACTTTTACTTTATTTTTCTTGCATATGAAACTTCTATTTACCCTAATACAATTGGCAAAATGTTATTCAGGAGATTAATCATTCTGGGGCCGGGGGGCTGTGGGCAGAGCTTGTCAATAACAGAGGTCAGTTTGAATTTTGTTGGAAGTATTCAGAAAGCAGCAACTTTGAAATTAAACATCCATTAATCCATTAGAACTTAGGATTCATTTGATAGACAAAGGTGGAAAGGAATTTCAATTCCATGTTAGTTGGAAAATAAAAACTCACCAAACCCAGAGGAATTCATTTTCCATGAAAACAAAGAAAATGCAGCTTAAAGTGGTTGTATCTTGGAATTCGATTTCCATTTCCAATGGAAAGGAATTCCAATTCTATGTTAGTTGAAAAATAAAAGCCCACCAAACTCATAGGAATTCGTTTTCCATGAAAATAAAGAAAATACAGTTTAAAGTGGTTGTACCTTGGAATTCGATTTCCATTTCCACGTTGCAATTAAGCGGCCAAAGTGAAATTCGTTATCCTCGGATGTAACATTTCCCATGGAATTTGTTGCAATCAAACAGGGCCTTAGGAGATTCCGAACTACTCGAATTTTAATCTATTTCTCGTGGATCTTTAAAAAAAATTGGTATGAATATCCTCACTCAGATTTATGCTTTTATGGAAGTGCTATAGTGGATCTGGCGCTTCTATTAAGTGAAAATAAGCCCTGTCTACTTGAGTTATGAGAATTTCCCTGGTCCCTTCCTTTCTGGGACTGCATGATGTGTTCCTAGTTAGCAACAAACATTATAGTACTTGTAAATTTCTGGATGTTTTCTAGTAATAAGATATCTCCAGGTTTTGAAGCCGGGGGCCAGAACACTCCATCAAATATTGGTCCTTGGTCCATCCTCGGGGACGAATCATTGTTAATTGTATCGACAGAGCGTGCTTCGTGCTTTGACAGAAATGAAGTTGCACTTCGGATGGAGGTGCTGTGTGATAAGGATGGTGACAATATCTGTCCAGCCGGAGGAGTTGGTGTTTATAACCCTGGATTCTGGGGCATGGTAAGAAACTTTTTTCCCTACTTCCCAGATTTCTGTTGATTTTCAACAAGCCCAAATTGTCGTCTTATATAAATAACGAATCTCTATATTTATGCAACAAAAAAGAAAGAACTTGATAAAAAAGAAAAATATAAGAAAGTCTTTTTTTCTTCGGCATGTGCAAGATTCAGACAGAATTCATTTAGTTAGTAAGGAGAATCAGCATGAATCAATCACAATGGTGGTATATACAGATCAGTGTTGATATCTTGACATTGTGCAAAAGTTTCCTTTTCAGCCTCCAATATATAGCCATAACTAGAGGGTGTTTATTTTATAACTTATTTGATTAATCTACACAATACATACTTAATACACTGTAGTATGACTAGATCATGTGTGAGATTTTCTACGCCTCATAATATTACAAGAGCACACTACCTGATGAGTTAAGTGTTCGTAGTTGTCTATTAAGTTTTAGGGATAGCATAGCTGAATACTCTGAAATTGTGTTTTCTGACTGAGAGAATGTTTTCCCAAGTTTAAGAAGCTCACGAATAAGTAAATAAGAAAATAAATAAGTTTTCCTTTTGCCTAAGTTAGAAAATTTAAGTTGCTTCTTTTGACTGTAAGGTAAAAGTTACTTTTAAAAAAGCCCGTATCTTCTTTTACTTAGAAGTAGGGAGATAGTTATCCAAATGTTTGGAAATGAACTTTTTCTTTTTACTCAAGGTTAAGCCAAACTCAGGTTTTATTGTAAGTCTTGATAATCCTTTTTTTTTTTTTTTATATATATATCTTGTTCTTGCAGAATATTGAACAAGGAAAGAAATATAAAGTTACCTTTTATGTGCGTTCGTTGAATCCCCTCGATATATCTGTTTCATTTATTGGTTCAAATGGACTGCAGACACTAGCCACAGCCAACATCATGTGAGCATAGCTCATAATTTCTACTCCTCTGATGTTATGGATTTCATATCTTATATCCATAATTTCCTCTACAGAGCAGCTGATGTTTCAAACTGGACAAAGGTGGAAGTTCTATTGGAAGCAAAAGGAACAGATCATAATTCAAGATTGCAGCTAACGACGACAAAAAAAGGTGTTATATGGATCGATCAAGTATCAGCAATGCCTTTGGACACCCACAAGGTGTTTAAACTCAATAGTTTCTCCTCAAAATAAAGATGATACTTTACGCTATGATTGATCTCGGTAGTTGTTGTTGCTGTTGTTTTTTTTTTATATGGTGGTTTTAACTTCTAAATATTCTAAATTTTAAGCCCATTCTGAGTTCTGATTTGACAGTGTGAGGTATATTTCATTAACTAACTCGATGTTAACTTCATTTTATTTCTTGGCATAGGGACATGGTTTTCGTAATGATCTTTTCGACATGATTGCAGATTTGAAGCCAGGATTTATCAGGTTCCCAGGTACTTAAAATATTAGTTTGTAACTTGTAATGTCTTACGTAGTATATAACATGTTTGCACAATGATATTCAAACAAACAAAACCCAGATCCTGAAAAGCTTGTTTATCGTGCTTTTTGGCAGGCGGTTCTTTCGTTGAAGGAGAATGGCTGGTGAATGCATTTCGATGGAAAGAAACAGTTGGACCATGGGAAGAGAGACCTGGACATTTCGGTGATGTTTGGCAATATTGGACTGACGATGGACTTGGTTATTTTGAGTATCTTCAAGTAATGTGTGATCCCCATGCAGCACAACAAAATTCTCAATAATTTCTGATGTATTCTTCTCAATGTTCTCATTTCATATGGATGTTATTGTTCTGCTTTCTACAGCTTGCAGAGGATTTAGGCGCATTGCCAGTTTGGGTATTCAATAACGGTATAAACATGTCGACTTCGATTACTATCTTTTTCTTGTTTTCCAGTACCATATTGGTCTTTCGTACTTCGTTGATTTTCAGGAATCAGTCATAATGATCAAGTCGATACTTCAATCATTTTGCCTTTCGTGCAAGTAAGCCATTACAGAAAGTTTAAGAACTGCCATCTTTGCTAGCATGTGTATAGTATAAGATACGATTGAACAGCACAATAATCATGATTTTAGCTACTTTTTCTTCAATATTATCCAGTACTGCTCAGTTGACCTTTCTAAACAAACATGCCATGCGAGTAATTCGATGCTCAAATATCTTTGTGATGCTTGAAGAAATCTACAATCTCGTCTTGGAATATTGATTGTTTTTACTGTAGAACATTCTTGATGCTATTGAGTTTGCTAAAGGAGATGCTGCCTCTCCATGGGGTTCTGTTCGAGCTACAATGGGACACCCAGAACCCTTTGATTTGAGATATGTTGCCATTGGGAATCAGGATTGTGGGAAGAAAAATTATCGAGGTAAGGAGAATTTTCCTACAAATTAATGCTTTTCTTTTGGTTATTCAATATTTACATGTTAGTAGAGGGAGAATTTGATTGCATTTAATTTTCGAGTTTCAACTGACTCGTATTTTCACTTGAATTAGGAAATTACCTCAAGTTTTACACTGCAATAAAATGCGTCTATCCTGATATCAAAATAATCTCAAACTGTGACGGGTCTTCTAAACAATTGGATCACCCTGCTGATTTATATGATTTTCATGTAAGGTTTTCAACTTCAACATACTAAATTACTCTCAGAATTCACATATCCTTTGGATGCCATAAAAATTGGTTCTGTTTCTGTGGTTAGGTTTATACGGATGCAAAATCTATGTTTTCAATGGCTCACAACTTCGATCATACATCGCGTAGTGGTCCAAAGGTGCTCTGAGGTGTCTCACAACTGTTTTAAGGATTTATTTTCTTTTGGGTAATGGTTCTTACAAGTCTGCTGAATTACAGGCTTTTGTGAGCGAGTATGATGTAACCGGACAAGATGCGGGTAAAGGAAGTCTTTTGAAAGCACTTGCAGAAGCTGGATTCCTTATCGGGCTAGAGAGGAATAGGTATGTCAATTTTCCATTGTACTGCACTACTGCATCGATGGTTGCATTTATTTATACATTGACATAACAACAATTGATTTCCTGTGTAGTAATGCTGTTGAAATGGCGAGTAACGCACCTTTGTTTGTGAATACCAATGATCGGAGGTAAATTGAATTTTGTGTACCTGAATATTGGTCTATGATGAGTGTCCTTGAACAAAGAGGTTTTGTTTCATGTTTAGGTTCAATGCAGATGCAATTGTTTTTGACTCTTCACAGAGATATGGAACTCCTAGTTACTGGATGCAGCATTTCTTCAAAGACTCGAATGGTGCAATTCTTCTCAATTCCACGCTGCAAGCTAATCCCTCAAATTCTCTTATTTCATCTGCTATTTCTTGGCAAAATGCAAAGGACAACAAGGATTATTTGAGGATTAAGGTTTGAATACATTCTTGATTCACATTAAGGCTTATAACTACATTGTATCAGTATACAAGAATTATCTGTTCAAATTTGTTTCTGTTCTACTGTGTATTACATCAAACTGCCAGAAGTAGGGCACTGTAAATCACCTGTAAATGATGTCTAATTGGACGAGCGTAGTGGTGTCAAAGTGGGCCAGGCGCATAACTTGAGCTGCAGGCCTGTGCAGGATGGCCAAAAAAACCTACTGTCTGATAGGCTGGACTAGATAGTAGTAGACATGATTAAAGAAGAAAAAAAGGTTAAAATCTTGTCCAAGACAATTATCGCGTGCAATGACAGTCAATACTGCATAACAAACATGCCTTTATAGTTTCATATGTAAAACTGCTGTCGATATAAGACACTTTTTCACCCTAATTTTAGCATAGGCAGTGAATATATTTATTAGACACCTTTTCATCTTCGGTCTTGTGTTAAAACATACTTTTGATTATTATATTCAATACAACTTTCTCTCTTACGAGCGTCCATTGTCACTTTTACTTTGTGTTCATATGCTAAGTATCTTGTCCAGGTTGTGAATTTTGGGAGCAACAGAGTAACTCTTAATATTTCTATTGATGGGTTGGAAGGGAACGCCATACAAGAAACTGGCTCTGCAAAGACTATATTGACATCTACCAATGTGAAGGATGAAAACTCTTTCAATCAGCCAAAAAAGGTACGATCCATCTTTAAATTTGGGAGCAATTTGTTTATTCTCGCACTTGTAACTTGAGGAAGAGACATTTCCTTCTAACTGATGAACTGCCTGGTCTAAAAGGTTTAACTGAATCTCGTCCTCACGGTCTTATAGTTTAAGCTTTTATTAAATGGTTCAACATGGTATCTCTCGCCTCACCCATTTGTCAAAATTATGCACATTTCATTTATTTTAATTGAAGGGCTTGCTGGCTCAAAGTAAAATTTCCTCTTTTATCATTAAATGCAGGTGGCACCAGTTACAAGCCCACTAGAAAAGGCTGGCAACGACATGGATGTCATACTTCCTCCTTATTCTTTAACTTCCCTAGATTTGTTGAGAAACTCAAACCTTGTCCAGGTTGCAGGATCTAATTCTGCCCAGCAAGAATACTAATTTATGTATCGATCAATAAATTATCGATCAATAAATTATTGATAGTATTTATCTAAATATCTTTCAATATTAAGTTGCCGTTAAGACTAATTGCGTCTCTGGTTCACCTATGTGTACTTTATATTCATTATGAGAATGCTTTGCTCATCAGATAACAAGTATGGAGTTAATAGAACAGATGAACCACACAAGTAATTAAATTCAAAAGATGGATAATTAATTGAACATATTGATGTTTTTAAGAAATGACAAATGTTTATGTAACAAGTCAGCAGTGAACCTGCAGGATTCTTTGAGTTGAAGTCTAAACATTCTTGTTCTTCTTCAACTTTGGAGGTGTTGACTGCCCCTTCTTTCTCAGCTGACACTTCCTAACGAGCTTCCTTCTCCATAGCCCAATCTTCTTCCCCAACTTTCACCCTCATCTTCGGCTCGAGCTTTAGCTGAAGCTTGGATTCCAAAGGAAGGTTTTGTATTTGCAACTTTCCGCACTTTCTGAGAAAGGAGTAGGAGACTGGGGATCATTGGAACCAGTTCCAGCACCATCAGACAATGTCAAAACAATTAATCCTCGTGTTCCTTTGAGAATAAGGGGTGTTTAAATTCTGTATCTGATTTTGGCTGCAGGGGCATAAAGGGGGCATTGATGACTTAACATCATCCTCATCTTCCTCCGGCTTATCACCGGCAGTCTGTTCAGGGTTCCAAATTCAACGATGATAAATAAACACGAGGGTTGCACTTGTAGTAGGACTTAACCCAACATCTTACGGCACGAGCGGACGACAGCCATACACCACCTGTGTGAGTAACGAAGCGATTGCTCAACCTGGACACTAACAACACAATATATGTCGATGCGTGTCAAAATAAAATTAAGACCAGATGTTCGACATAATGTCTCAAAGACAGTGACCATAAAATGGTGAGAAATAACCCGGAAAATGATAGAACACATCTGCATTGCCCTCATTGTACAAAATGAATACATCAAACCCAGATGCTAAGGCCGTAGTGCATAGTATTGTAGCAAGAACAGATAGAATTAATACAGAGATACAAGATACAGTAGTAAAAAAAAAAAAAAAAAAGGGTTTTCTTTCTCGAACAGAGGGGGCAGAAGGAAACCCAAAATTTTAAACAAAAATTGTTTATAACTATAACTTACATGGATGATCAGAGATTTCAAGAGTTGGTGAAAAGGATTAGGGTGTAATGGTGAAGAGTAGGGCAATCTCACTAGGAGTGTTAAGTTGGGCGAGTCGCTCGCCAGAGCTAAGCATCCCGCAGGCTGCTCTTTGAATATCTGAAGGTCAATTCACCATTTTTGAATTTCAAATTATTTTTGTAAGATCGAATTCGGAGTTTATAAAAAGGGATGGGCAGACCAAATTCATCATATTTCAATATTCATGCAACACTACTAATTTTTAATTATTATACAATTGTTCATTTGTTCCTAAATATTTACTCAATTTCTACTTTTCTGGTACCAATACTTCTTCAGTATTATACCATCGTCCTTTGTTTTTAAATAAATTTTCAATTCCAACTTTCAATTAGTTGTTTTCATCTTAAGTTTTCTACAAAAATCATTACTAATTACACTCAAGGGCCGACACAAACCTTAAAAGTTAGGGGGGCATAATCGAACTTCCAAAGAAGTTGAGAGAAATTTTACAATCGAAATTTACGTCCAAAAAAATCATACCCCATGTAATTTTATATCCGAAAATTTACATGGGATATGACTTTTTCGGATGTAAAAAAAAGGACAATTGAGAATAAAAAGCCTATTTGGAAAGCATATTGTAATTTATGTGGAAAGGACTTCAAACCAAAAATTGCTACAACCCAATACAATAGGCATTACGAAAAATGTCTTGCTTCTGTTGGGGTCTGCCAACAAGAGGCATATTCAATTCCATTTTAGTTCAAGCAAAGAGAGAACTTTTGGAGCAGTTCTTGCAAACGGATTTATAAACCCAGAAATAATGAGGGAAGTCATGGTTATGGTCGTAGCCGATGTCGAGTTGTCGTTATCCACAAAATTATTGATGATTTTTTAAATACTTGCATTTAAAATAATTGAATTTTCACACAACACAAAATAATTTTAATGTTTAATGGGCGCACCAGAAGAATTTAGATACAAGGATAAGGTCCGCATTTTCACTTTTGATAATGCTAGTGTTAAAGATTCTTTCACATTAGATACATTTGTTATATTTAGTAAATTGCACGACAACTCACAAAAATTAAACAATTTCTGTTTCTCCATCTTGCGAACAAGCATTTGCAAGTATGTGTAAATGCGAACTTAATCGGCAAGATGTTTGCAACGAACAGAGGTAACATGTGAAACTCTACTTATCTCATGCTACAATCATGTATTAATTCTAATACATTTATTACTAATTTTTATTAGGTAGGCATTCATACAATTCTGATTATGATTTAAAGTCCAATTATTGGCTAGTTGCTTATGAGATAATGAAATTTTTGGAGGTTTTCTTCGATGCAACCAATGCATATGCACGCGTCTACTATCTTACTATTACTGTTATGCTTACTCATTTTGTTTGCTAAGCAAAAAAAGTTAGTAAATATAGATATTGCCCTTTTTATGACATTATTGATATCATAGAGTTGAAATTTCGTAAATATTCGGTAGATTGGTCCATATTATTCTCTCTAGCTAGCTAGACTCTTATTTAATATCCCCATTACACACTATGATATAGAAAATACATTGTCCAATTTGTATTCACAAATTGCAGGAATTCATCGTCTACCCATTCTTTTACTAGTACTAGTACTAATACTAATATTAGACAAAATGAAATCCTCGTAGAATTAATTAGATATTTTTTGTACTGCATTCTTAGTGTTTTAAGTGGGGAAGGAATAAATAATTTTGATATTCTCGCATGATGATGAACAAATAAAAATAACATCCGATATTAACTTTGATGCACATGATCTACTAAGATCTACAGTTTCAACTGTAGCATCGAAGGATACGTTTAGTGTAGGGATAGGGTTGTGTAAGACGAAAGAAGCATGTTGAAAGAAAATATATTTGATGCTCTAATGTGCTCGAAGGATTGACAAGATTTAGATCACCTAATATCAGATAAGATGTCTAATTATAATATAATTAGTTAAGATTTTTAGCAATTATAACTTTCACGATTTTTTTGGTACACTAACGTTTATTATGTACATTGACATTTAGATTAGGATGACGTTTTTACAACTTCATAATTTTTTTGATGAAATATAATTTCTATGTTTAAATTTTCTTACAAATTTATGCTTATACTATACTTCGATGAGTGATAATACAACTTTCAGCTCAAATTCAAATTCCAAAAAAAAAAAAGAAAAGAAAGAAAGAAAAGAAAAAACGAATCGAGCCATGAGCTGGTTGAGTTCGCGGTTCGCCCCACCAAGGGGTGAGTTCATGGGACAAGCCAAGCCCCGTTTCGGTCAAGCAAGCACGTGCTAACTTTGCTTGGCTCAACCAGTTTAACATGCCTATATCTTCCATTGCCATTCGATGTTTTTCTTTCTCACTGAAAACCCAAGATTTTACGCTTTTTTATTTTGCTTTTCCTTTGACTAGCAATCTTTCTTTACTTTTTTGAAGACTGGCAATCTCAATTGCTGTAACTTTCACAGTGCAATCGCACAATGAAGAGAAGTTATCAGTTTCAACTTGGAAGGTTATCTATTTCTATGGGATCGATCGAGTTCGTATAGTCTAGTCAGTCGGTGGAAAACAATTTAGAAAAATTATTGCACAATTTAAGAATTCAATACCAATACTTTCGAATTTGGATGAAAGGAAAATCCCAGTTGATTTGGTGTTCCCAAGGTGAGGATTCGAGAACTCCAACATGCACGTTTTCTATTGAATTTGGCTAAAAGGAAGGCGAAGATTTGTGCAAGCCATTAAATATATTTGGTCGATTATATCTTGGAAGATCTATAAATCTTTGCTACATAGTCAGATAGAAGAGAATTTACTGTGCCAGATGAGGATGTTATGCCTTCCCATTGGAGTTGATGTATAAAACCTAACAAAGGTAGATTGCCTGTGTTGTTTTAACCATTATTTAAAAATCTTTCTTCTATATACTCATTTTTAACCTCACATTCACACTATAAAACATTCTGCACGTAAACTCAAAATTTTTCTCCACTTTTTAACAATACTAGGTGCAAACAACGTGCAA
>CAIGRT010131608.1:0-10284 GCA_903798405.1 Fraxinus platypoda
TTTCAGCTGTTTGTGCTGATTGTTTTTTTTTTTTTTTTGTAACAGTAGTTTTGTTTGTTAACTAAAAGGGTAGTATTGTCTTTTTAACACAAACATGTTTTGTAATTATTTTAGTAACTCAAGGGCGTTTTTGTCTTTTTACACAAATGAGTCATTTTGGAAATATTGTTAAGTATAAAAGTCAAAATGAAAATACCTTCCTTTGATTATGGCATTTTTAAAAGAACCCCTACCAGGGCATTTCTCAAGCCATTTAGGCTCTATACTCACTCTCCTGATAGTTCAAGATGGTCTGATTGGTAAGACTTAGAATATGACTCTAATTTCGCGGGTACGGGGCAAGCCCACACCCTGAACCCGCCCCGTTGCCATCTCCAAGTAGGACTCGCAAAATGTGTAAAAAAAAAGTGTGAAAGAAAATGCGAATTTAGTTTGTTTCTTTTTTCATTTTAAAATTTATTCGTATTTGTGAATTTCTTCCATAAACCTGAGGTCCACCTATTTTGTACATACATCTTAATTATGAAGTAAAATGTAGGAATTGCAGCCCTTTAACACCTGTACTCGATTTGTATTCAAATCTTAAACTTAGCTCGGCTCAACCCCCTTTAGCTCGTGACCCTCATGAGCCTGAGTTGAGCCGACCACAAGTCAACTCACATTTTTATATAAAATTTTACATAAGCAAAGTTTTTTAAAGAAATCAATGAATTAAAAAAAAGAGAGAAAAGAGCTACCCACGAGCCCAAACAAATTGTCTAATAAAAATAAAAAGGAAAATGCTATGTGTACATCTTGTGGTGTACACAAAGTTTCACACCCTACTCACATGGAGGGGGGCCCACACACAATAAAATATTTGTGGGCCCCCCTCCATGTGAGAAGGGTGTAAAAGATTGTGTACACCACAAGGTGTACACATATGTACACATAGCACTTCCCAAATAAAAAAAGAGTTCAATTCGATTCATGACTCATCTCAAGATAAGCCACAACTTCCCATGGGTCAGCGCGAGACACTAAAAATTAGGGATCTATTTGTGTATAGTAATAAAAATAATGTCCTCGTTTTGCAAGTTTTATGGAGTATAAACCAAAAGTGTTGAAACTAACTTCCTCTCCTTCTACTCTTAAAATCACAGTATTGGCATACATCGGATCCAGATACCAGACCCATAAGGCAAACCGTAAATTCCAACCGTATTACCAGTCGGATTCGGGTCACAAACCAAGAACCAGAACAAGAGGAGTATAGCATAATTAACAACTAAAATTCGCAACATTGGGTCGGATCCGAACATGGAAATGTTACAGGAGTCGGGTTGGGAGGAGCTCCGGAAAGAAGCCCGAAAGATCGAAGGCGATCTCGACGTGAAGCTCTCATCTTATGCTAAGCTTGGCGCTCGCTTAACCCAAGGAGGTACTTCATAAATTGTTAATTTTCTGATAATTTTTTTTTTTTTTTTGTTGATGGCTAATGTTTTCTGATTTTATGCTTATATAGGTTGGTCATAGAATTTTAATGGAAATATACAGTGTAAACTTTGATTTTGCTTCGAGTTAAGTTCACCTGTTTAAGTACTTTTTTCAACCCTACGGTGTGAAGAGAAATGTGTGACAAATGATGTGGAAGTGGAGCGCTGAACAGACAGGTGTATATTTTTCTGTTGAAGCTTATGCTGGCGATTCTTTTGAAAAACTTGGTGAAATTGACTATACATTACTTGTACTTCTGTGGTTGTGTTGGTTTCAGATGATGACTGCCCTTCAAAAATTATGTCCCTTGGAGAAATTCATTATAAGCTACTAATGAGGTTATCATGTGCGGAAATCAGCATTACTATGCCATATTTAGCAGCAATATAAGCCAGCCAGTTACAGTTTACTAATGCCTCAAATGTTTCTACCCAAAAGTGAATTGAGATTGAAAAACAAAAAGCTCTTTTCGTTGAAAATCTGACGAATTTCTAGGATCCTCTTTTAAATTATTTTATCTATACTATGTGTGTTCTTGTCCAAGTTAGGACGTGGGATTCCCATGATCTTAAATTCACAGAATATAGCTTAATAGATGTTTCAAGCGATGACAAAACCAGACTGGACCAACTAGTTTGTCAATGATTGCGCGCTTTTCAAAACATTGGTTTCAAGCAGATTATTATTACTAGTCCATGTAAATATTTTTATACGGTGTCCTTTTGGTTCACAAATGTACCATTATGTCATCCATATAATTGTATGGAGTTTTTGTACTCATTATTTGAAGCTCTAAGCTTGCTTTTCTTAGGATAGACTGGGGAAGTGTTTTTATCATGCTGATTCAAGGATTATGCTTGAATTTAACCAGCTATATCTTTCTCAACTAATTAGGAGGCTTGAAAACTGAGTTTGATGATCTTTTTTCACGCGGTAACATTTTCATCATGGCAAAGACCATAAGGCATTAGCAACAGGGCATCTGTCCAATCACTGACCACATTACAAATTTTTAGCATATATGCTGTTGAAGCATAAAAATTTTATGCCCCTCGTGTTATTACTGAGTAACACTGAAATTTTGCTCTTTTTAAATTTTTTTTTTATCATATTCTTTGAAGGGTATAGGTGTCAAATAGGAGGTCTCTCAATCATGCTCCCTCGACCCTGCTATCAATTTAGATAGATGATAAAGAATTGACGCTGTTGAGGACTATGGCTATACTCAATAAATCAAGGGGGGTTAAGTGCAGCAATTGCAAATGGAGAGAGAAGTTCATAACTAGGCAATAGTTTCAGGGGACAGAATGTAATTGCCCCCAGTTTGTAAGATATAGCAAATTCAGACTTCCTGACTAATTTGCATTATGCCTATGCCTATGCCTATGCCTTTGCCTTTTGAATTCCTATCAACTAACATCCATGCGGTAGTAAATACTTGGTAATTTTCTGATATATATTTTTTTGAATTTTTTATACACTCCAACAAACTCTTTATGTTAATTTTCTGATATATATTTTTTTGAATTTTTTATTTTTGTTAATGGCGAATGTTTTCTGATTTTATGCTTATATAGGTTGTTCATAGATTTTTAATGGAAATATATAGTGTAAAATGAGATAAACTTTGATTGTGCTTCGAGTTAAGTTCGCCTGTTTTAAGTACTTTTTTCAACCCTACGGTGTGAAGAGAAATGTGTGACAAATGATGTGGAAGTGGAGCGTTGAACAGACAGGTGTATATTTTTCTGTTGAAGCTTATGCTGGTGATTCTTTTGAAAAACTTGGTGAAATTGACTATACATTACTTGTACTTCTGTGGTTGTGTTGGTTTCAGATGACGACTGCCCTCCAAAAATTATGTCCCTTGGAGAAATTCATTATAAGCTACTAATGAGGTTAAGATGTGCGGAAATCAGCAGTATTACTATGCCATATTTAGCAGCAATATAAGCCAGCCAGTTACAGTTTACTAATGCCTCAAATGTTTCTACCCAAAAGAAAAACAAAAAGCTCTTTTCGTTGAAAATCTGACGAATTTCTAGGGCTTGACTGCCTGGTCAGGGAAGATGTAGTATAGCCAAAATATTAGAATAGGATCCTCTTTTAAATTATTTTATCTATACGTTGTGTGTTCTTGTCCAAGTTAGGACGTGGGATTCCCATGATCTTAAATATACAGAATACAGCTTAATAGATGTTTCGAGCGATGACAAAACCAGACCGGACCAACTTGTTTGTCAATGCTTGTGCGCTTTTCAAAACATTGGTTTCAAGCAGATTATTATTACTAGTCCATGTAAATATTTTTATACGATGTCCTTTTGGTTCACAAATGTGCCATCATGTCATCCATATAATTGTATGGAGTTTTTGTACTCATTATTTGAAGCTCTAAGCTTGCTTTTCTTAGGATAGATTGGGAAGGTGTTCTTATTATGCTGATTCAAGGATTATGCTTGAATTTAACCAGCTATATCTTTCTCAACTATTCAGTAGGCTTGAAAACTGAGTTTGATGATCTTTTTACACGTGGTAACATTTTCATCATGGCAAGACCTTATGCATTAGCAACAGAGCATCTGTCCAATGACTGACCACATTACAAATTTTTATGCTTATATGAAATTTTTAGCATATATGCTGTTGAAGCATAAAAATTTTATCCCCCTCATGTTATTACTGAGTAACACTCTGAAATTCTGCTCTTCTTAATTTTTTTTTTTTATCATATTCTTTGAAGGGTATAGGTGTCAAATAGGAGGTCTCTCAATCATGCTCCCTCGACCCTGTTATCAATTTAGATAGATAAAGAATTGACGCTGTTGAGGACTATGGCTATACCTATACTCAATAAATCAAGGGGGTTAAGTGCAGCAATTGCAAATGGAGAGAGAAGTTCATAACTAGGCAATAGTTTCAGGGGACAGAATTCGCCCCTAGTTTGTAAGATATAGCAAATTCAGACTTCCTGACTAATTTGCATTATGCCTTTACCTTTTGCCTATTGAATTCCTATCAAGTAACATCCATGCGGTAGTAAATACTTGGTATAAAGTTGCCTCGTTTTTCTTTAATTAAGAGATCCTCGGTTCATACAGGTATGAGCTTTTCTGTGAGCTTTGAAGTTTGTCTTTCTAAATGATTAAGCTGTTATTTAGGTAACGTGGATGCTGGTTCACCAATGGTTGGGTCCAGCAGATCCTGGAAATCCATGGAAATGGAGATTCAATCATTGCTTGAGAAGCTGCTGGATATAAATGATGCTATGAGTCGATGTGCTGCATCTGCTGTACCTACTACTTCAGTTTCTCAAAAGCTTGCAAGGCACCGGGACATTTTACATGAGTTTACCCTGGTTACTTACTCTCATTTGTTGTAATTTAGCTAGTTAATTTCTGATTGTAATGTGTTCACCGGGGAGTAGCGATAGGGATGAAAACGTAAGAAATAAATAAATTCAATTGACTGAGCAGCTTCTTAAACCAGCTTGATTCGGATTTCAACTTATGCTACTTCTCTCTTTTGTCATCTTAAACTTAATCGATAAGCGATTTTCTGATTTCTGAAATTGATATGAAGGAGAAGTATTGAATAATATTTTCACAGATTATTAGCTCATGAAAGAGAATTTATGAAAAATAAAAGTAGCATACAGCACTATATCTTATATGTGCACACATACTTGTAATAAGAAAACTTCTTGTTGCTCCATCCTCCTTTGGTTACTCTAACTGTCCTCAATTCCCGGGTTAGAAAATGAATTGCAGCCTCTTAGAAAATAGAAACTAGAATAGTAGATTTTTGAACTGACACGGCACTGTGAAGCTTTTCTGCACATTCCTTGTCACGTTATTCTAAGATTTACAACAAACCTTCTTGTACTGCTTGTTGTATTGGTTTATTATTTCATCCGTTTTCTATCTTCATTATGCTGGAATTGACTTCAGACACTTCCTTAGGAATATAGGCGCATAAAAGGAAACATTAACTCAATGATGGAACATGCAGAACTACTAAGTTCTGTAAGAGATGATATCAGCGAGTACAAGGTCAGAATTTTAGTTTATAACTGTTATTGTGGTGAAATTTGTTGCTAATGTCTCGTAAAGTCATGTTTTGCATCTATGCAGGCATCTGGAAGTATGTCCCCAAAAATGCATTTGCTGCGGGAGAGAGCTGCCATACATGGAAGCATATCTCATGCAAGACTTCAATTCTTTTTAATAATTGTCTCATTGTTACATTTTCAATAGAATATTTATTATTATATGATGCACCAACAACTGAACATTGTGGGCAATCGCACTAAGGGCCCGTTTGATTCTCATTTTTCATCCATAAAAATGAAAAATATGACCGTTATCCATCACATCAAGCCATCAATTTTGAATTTCTATCTCTTGTGTGGGGCCCAATAACGATTATATTTTTCGTTCTCATTATAGAATAATGAGAATCAAACGGGGTGTAAAAATAACCTTGCAATTTCTAAGAATTTCTGCTATTTAGGCAATTGAAACTTTAAACATGTATGTTGAGTCCATTGGCCAAACAAGTTAAGATGGTTTAATATTCAAACAAACATTCAAATCCTAAGTTGTGAAGTTCATAATATCTTGGTAAAAACTTTACTAAAATAATTTTGTTCATCAGAACCCAGGATCTTTGTGCAAGTTCTGAGTGAAATTTACCTCCAATGACATGCCAAATTATGTTCAATCAATTGCACTCACTTTGCATGGTGCAATAGTGCATTATTACATGGAAGTGAGTCTTAACTATGTGATGATTTTTCTTATGATTTTGTTCCGCAAAAAAACCTTATGTTAAAATTTCTTCCCCTGAAGAAGGTTTATTATTGAATTAGTGACTTGTGATATTTAGGTTGTTGAAGTTTTCTGCTTCATTACATACGGATGGTTGTTAGAATTGTGTAAAGAGATGAGCCAGTATTACCACTTCCTGTGTGCAACTTTTCGGGAATCACCCGACTTCCTGGATGATATTTATTTTTGTTGACAACGTTTATTTGGAGGTTTATTGAATTTAAAAGCCCATTTTTGGATTATGTATTGTATTTAAGGCAAAAGGATTACATGTGAGAAAGAGGAGGAATTCAAATCAGTACCATTTTGCATGCAAATGGGGATAATTATGCATGTACATTCATCTTGTATGTTTCCATTGTTTCACCGTATTCTTGTAGAGCAGAGTAAAAGTCTGCAATCCTTTGACAAACAAAGCCATAACTCTATCCCCATTTTAGTTGTCCGATGTTTCCATTGGATAATACTCGACAATGTTAAGAAAGGGGAAAGAAAGAGCTAAAATTTTGTTTGTCTTGTCATGTCCAGTGTTGTCATTGTGGATTGTCATCCCTTGAATACTGCCTTTTGTGGTTCTTTTTATTGTTGTGGTTGTGTTTTTTTTGTTTATATAAATAGCTTACAAGTTGGTTGTTTTTTATGCTTCCAATCCCTTTACCTAACTTTTATACAGATTGATGATGTGATTAGTCAAGCTCAAGCAACTAGGGCTGCATTGGGCTCTCAAAGGGCCTTGTTTGGGGATGTCCAAGGAAAAGTGAAACTACTTGGTGAAAAATTTCCAGTCATTCGCGGTTTAATAGGTAAATTTTCGAAGATTTATCTACCACTAGATTTCTTGGTTAAAATGATTTTTAATGTATTTCTTTCCGGATCCTCACAACAGGTTCAATCAGTAGAAAACGATCAAGAGATACTCTCATCCTGTCCGCAATTATTGCCGCTTGTACGCTTTTCCTTATTATCTACTGGCTTTCAAAGTAAGCAGAGAGACATCAAATTTGTTGCTATAACTAACTGAGAAAGAAAGAAGCTTTGTAAGTCTTCGTAAAGAATTCTGCAGGTATAATTTGTTGAAACAAAATAATTTTCATTGCAATAATCTTTCTCATTCTTTACATGTTTTTTGTTTTTCATTTGCACTGTCTTTATCATCGCTTTTTCTAAGTAAAGGTCTTAATGAACAAACTGCTCAAGGCATGTTTTGTACGCAGTATTACATGTGACTTGACTATATGATGTAAACAAGAAATTATACACACCCATAGAACTTGTGGCTAAATATTTGCAAGAGAGCCAAAAAGCAAGCGTACCAAATGGCAGTGCCCAGCAACCAACAACATTGTTGCTCAAATTTCTTCGAGTCCTCCTATCGAACAAGTCGATCCGAAAACGAGCTCTCACAATAACCTCGTATGCATAGAGTACTTCATTTCCAGCAGGAAGACATAATGATCTCACTACTCTGTACACTTTAAGCCAGTGAGATAAACCTGTGATTGAATCACAGTCCTTCCAACTTTAAACCCCGGCACGACTGTGAACCCAACCTGAGGCCTCGTCTTTCCCAAAAAGCTACATTTCCCCAAAACATCTTCCATGTACACCATTGAAAAATCTACACCTCTCTCGACCTGAAATATCTCTACCACAGGATCAAAGGAATAGGCCAATGTATGAAGCAACCATATAGAGCTCGCCATTCTAACAAATAACTCATAAAATACGCTCAATGACTTCCATGAATCCAACACCTTTTCCTTCCTATCTAAGTTATTGAACAGCGAAGACTCCATATTCGGGTGAATCAATTCCTCGTATTTCTTCTCACAAAACCGCGAAAACTCACATTTTGGATTCTTACTCAAGATTTCCATAGGATTACTCGCAACATGTTCGATTAGTTCTCTCAAATAACCATTATGAATTGTACTATTTTCAACATGTATTGAACCATTTCCATCACATGTTACTTGACTATCACCTAATCCAAAATCATTCATATCGAAATTCCTAAACATTCCCAAGCAAACATGTGACAAAAATACGTACCGGAAATGTCCTTTTTTCGCATAATCAATGTCCGAATAAACGGAATTGGCAGCTTTCTCCAAATCCCACCCTGCTCTTCTCATCAAATCGATCAATAACTTTGTAAAACATCGCAAAGATTTAACTGAATCATTCAACATAGCCTCAAAAACTCGGATTGTTAGTAAAACATCAGTACCAGCATCCATTTTTTTCTTTTTCAAATCCAGTTGTATTGATAAATTCAAGTTAAACCCCTGAATTTTGTCGAATTTTTTCCTCAAAACCAAGACATCATCATCTTTGGCATCAATCTCGGATTGCAATGAATTTACCATGGTCTCCAGAGCCCTGAGCTTGCTCTGATTCTCCTGCACCTGAAATTCCAAAAATGACCCAGCAGGAAACTCATATTCTACGGGCAAATCCGAGCTCCTTTTCTTGAAATTCTTGTAGATATTCTTAATTTCAGTCAATTTCTGAAGAATTGAGACGAGTGATTTATCAGCTTGTTCAAGGGCGTTTTGGTCAATNTGTTCAAGGGCGTTTTGGTCAATTTGGGGAACATGGGCCGTTTGGAACTGCAAATACGAGGCTTCGAATGAAGAGACGGTGGCGAAGAGTGAATAAATTACGGTCCTATTCAGGTGGGCATCCGGGTCCGGGCCATAATCCCTGTCAGGCTTGATGACCACCACTTTCTGGTCGGGGATGAACTCCTCCGTAGAGTCTAACAAAGAGATGACGTCAGCATCAACGGCGGAGGCGGAATCTTGATTGTCGTCTTCGGCGAAGAGCTCGTAGGTCTTGGCCTTGACAGCTAGGGCAAATTTCTGGAACATCTCGGAGATTTGCGGTGGGGGTTCCATCTCCAGGAACCTATAGAGACAATTATATGTGCAAATTCTTATTGGGGGTGCTTTGGATGACTTAGAAGGAAGGTATGTGTGTGTGTGAGAAATGGTGAAATATAAGAGTATCGACCTTTTTTCCTATTTGGCTATTTCCTTTTCCATTTCTCTGTCTTTCTCATCTAATAAATATTTTAGAAATCTACACAAGCTCGGTCCGTCCCGACAAATTAAGTATTATTCTCGATAAATTTATATAATTTCTTTTTATGCTAAAGACGGGATTTTATCATATTTTTGCAATAGTAGTAAATTTAATATAATCGAGTGACAGAATTCGACAAAAAAAGCTTCAATTGGCTAAATATTCAAGAAAAAGATTCTTATCGATTACCATTTGCGGACAAAGTAATGCGCATTTTCTTTCCTTGTTTATTGAAAGAAGTAAATATTATTAATTTCCCATATGAGGATTTAAGTTTTTTTTTTTTTTTGCCATAAATTTTATAAAAAAAGGAAAAAAAAAATTATGAATGTAAAATGAGGGAATCAATTTTGTGTACTAGATTTTCTCCTAGTTTAGGAATTTGTGAAGTGGACTTTTGGCGACTGATTAACGGTAACAAGAGGGTGAGTGAGTTTAGAGTGACAGGCGAATGCACGAAAGTTTTCATTGAATTAATTGACTAGTAAACATTTACAAGTCAAATGTTCTTTCTCGGTTTTTGTGGTTTTGTTTTTGCCATGTATCCACGATTCTTGGTTCTATATTCAATTTTTTCCAATTGAATCGACCTAATGATAAAGTCAAACATTCTATTATTGATATTGAATTGAAGAAAATAATAATAATAAAAAAATTCTTTAGTATTTTGTGTTGTTATAATACAATGTTGATTGAAAAGTTCTTTTCAAACACGATCACGATTAAATATATATATTTTGGTCAGATCTTGGGTTTGTTCTTCAGTGGTCACCAGTTCGAGTCCCCTCAGGATCATTAAGATGAGTATTCGACCGTAAACTTTAGAGCCCCGTGGAATTAGTCGAGGTGCGCACAATCTGACCCGAACATCCACGGTTATAAAAAAAATGTA
>CAIGRT010131622.1:0-19137 GCA_903798405.1 Fraxinus platypoda
ATGGTAAGTGTTTTTCAAGGATAGAGAAATAAGACACCAACTCCTCTCCAAAGCCATTCGCACAATGCCGACTGTTTTTCAAGCATACAGCATGGTCACCTCATATCATATCTGCAATAAAAATATACTAGTTTCTTAGATACATTTAAAGGAATTCTACTACTCTGTTAATTGGATTTAGCATATCCTTAATAAAGAAATTTACACGTAATCTAAATCTGATGATTATTAATATTCTTAGTAAATAATATAAAATGTTTATAAACACTTTTGGTGGGGTAGGAAAGACATTATACCCCTCTCAATAGCCCAAATAACACACCCAGATGAGTTCCATTGTACAGAACTAAACTAGTGTACATTGCTCATGTATTCATAGAATTTCCCAGCATTGTGAACATCACAAGAATAAATCTCATAATATATGAGTAACTAAAGTGATACTCACATATTCTTCTTATTAGAGTTACTTAAGGCAGAAAATAAAATAGAAACTATGTATACCTGAAGGTGACTAATTCAACAACCCTCCATTTAAAGAACGAGCCACCTACTTTCCGCATCTGTATTGCTTCATATCGGCTAACTTCAAATAGGGTGACCAATGGGTCGGCTTTGTGTAACTTCAAACAGGGAGGAAATGGGTTTGGATGAAGAGATTGATTTGGTCGTCGGAGAGAGAAATAGTAAGAGCTGGAGAGAGAAATGGGTGTAAGACAGAATTTTATTTTTCGCCCCACAAAAATTCCCCATTTTGGCGCCCAGATCAGCTTTGTGTAAAATCAAATCACAGTCGTCCACTGCCATTTGATCTCCACTATACACGTCAATTTGTCAACAAATTTTGTCAAGTAAATGGGTACAAACAGCATTTTTCAAGTATTTATTTTTTCTTCGATGTTAAGTATATTTTTGGGAAAAAAAAAAAATTGGGTGTCTAAAAAAACTTACCATAAAAAAAATATTTAGAAGAAAAAGTCTGGGGACTAACATTAATAAATGTTTAAAGTTTGGTGGCAAACTGGGTTCTTAACAAAGTCCTAACATAAAGTCGAGTTTGAGGTTACTGCAATAGAAATGGCGGCTATGGCTCGGTTTCAACTCCACCACCCATACTCATTCATCAAACCCTCCATAATCATGTCAAAATCCCCTCCCTCCTCCACACCAATCTTCACACTCAACGCTAATTATTGTAATTATCATCTCTCCGGCAACACCTCTCGTCACCGTAAGCTCTCCACCACTTCAGCTGTCGCCTCCAACTCTGAGGTATTTCTCACTTTTTCGCTCTATAATTATATACACGTAGTATAATTATTAATTTTTATTTATGAGTATGTGGAAAATAGACTATTTTTATGCTTAAAAATGTGTTATTTTTTGACTTGCAGAGCAGAACTACGAATGCCGAATCTAGCTATTCGATTGTTGGTGATCTTCTTGACTATCTAAATGAGTCTTGGACGCATTTTCACGCCACAGGTATCGCATTTGCCTTTTTTTTTCCCATATGTGTGATAAAACTAAATGCAATATTGCATGTGGGATGGGAGTACAGATTTTGGAGGTTAATCAGTTGTCTACTTCATTTTGTTAGAATTTAATTACTTTTTCAGCCTATATTGTGCATTATTGATAAAGACTCTTGAAGGGCTGAGTGTGATTCAATTCAATTCAGATAATGAGAATTTGTTCTTCTGAAAATTCTTTCTTAGAATAACTTCTTCTTGAGAATTAGCAATGTGTATTTGTTTTTCCCTTTTAATTGTGAAAACGAAAAGGTAATACTACACTTTCACATAGTTTCATTAGTAGGTGTAAGAATTCGGATAAAGAAGGAGCAATTTATTGTGATTATTTTCACATGTCAAGTTTAATTTTAAAGCATTCATTTTTAGGCTGTCTGGCAAAAATTGAAATGCAGGAATGACTTTCTATTGTTCCATAATTCCTCGAGTATGAAACTCTTATTAGGTTACTCGTAGAATCTTCATTAGAGCTATGAGGAAAACCTGCTATTCAGATGTTGGGAATCTACAATATCAAGTGAATGAACTCGTGTAGTTGTTAGACATGATCTGAAAACAGATAATAAACTGCAATTTGAAGAATTGTTGGAGAAAATTCAATACCCTTTTCTGCTAATAGAGTTAAACTGGAATGTTGCTGTTTTAATCATGCAAGAAGCAAATAGCACCATGATACCTTTACCTTCTAGGGAATAAATTTTATGCATACAGAGAAAATTTTTGTTCAGACTCTGGAGAGTTGAAGCATCACAGCCTTTGCTGCACAAAATATTAAGTGCATCTCACAGGAGTTAACGGACAATGGGACAATGATTGAAGGCTATTGTAATTATATGTTCCCATGACAATGAATTGATAAACTTGCAAGAGTTAAGAAGATGAACCTATTACAGCAGAAGTAACTTGCCTTGATATTTAAAGGCCACTATCATCCTTAATCAGAAGAGGCATAAACAGATCTTTATCGCATAGTGCATCAGGAATAAG
Organism: Fraxinus platypoda; assembly: GCA_903798405.1. Classification (NCBI taxonomy): domain Eukaryota; kingdom Viridiplantae; phylum Streptophyta; class Magnoliopsida; order Lamiales; family Oleaceae; genus Fraxinus; species Fraxinus platypoda. The sequence continues at coordinate 2,520 of CAIGRT010131622.1, forward strand.
CTGATGGTATTGTAGGACAGCATAGTAATTGAAAGAACACATATATGGAATAAAAATTGATATGCCATTCTCACGTGTTAGAAGTAAAATTTTGCAGAATCCTTTATCCATCTTACCTGGTTTGTGTTTTTAAACTAATTTTGGAAATCATTATGGATTCTGGTTTAGTGTGTCAAAGCATCGGCAATAAATGAAAGTTCTGTAGGAATTGCACCTGTTACTAATTTTTCTCATAAGTCTCTACATAGCATCTGCAGTTTACCATGTCTTCCAAAACAACAAAATAGAAAACTTAATCACTTCTATATTTATGTAATGATACATTTCTCGCTTATACACATAAATGCTTTGTAGCTGAAGCAAAACGACAACTAGTCACTGCTGGATTCCATTTGTTGAATGAGAATGAAGAATGGGAACTGAAGCCTGGTGGACGTTATTTTTTCACTCGTAACATGTCCTCTTTGGTTGCATTTGCCATTGGGGAAAGGTGAGTGTATACATCCTACTCATCAAGCACTCCATTACTAGTAAAAGAATACATCCTTGCCAGCCCCCAAGCATGCAGATTATTATGCCAAATGGACTGAGGAACTGGCTATTGAACTTCAAATAGATGCATGAATGATACACATCATAGGGCAAGGCTGTATTTCTTCTAAAACTACTTGCATTTTCTTTACGCATTACTTTACTTTTATCTTGTCTAAAATTAAACTTTCCTGGTTGCTTCTTTCTTTTCCTAAGGAATTCTTATTCTTTCATCATTGTGCTTTCTGATTTTTATTTTTCGTGACATATGACTATCCAACTCTAATACCTTTTCCTGTTCTTTCAGTATGGTCTTATTGAATAAAAAAATCATTTCTTAGTATTGCAGGTATTCCACTGGTAATGGTTTTCATGTGATTGCTGCACATACAGATAGCCCATGTCTAAAACTGAAGCCAAAGTCTTCTTCGTCCAAATCCGGATATCTCATGGTCAATGTGCAAACTTATGGTAGTGGTTTATGGCACACTTGGTTCGACAGGGACCTAAGTTTAGCTGGAAGAGTCATTTTGAGAGCTGATGATGGTTCCTTTTCACATAAACTAGTGAAAATTAATAGACCTCTATTGCGAGTACCTACATTAGCCATTCATCTCAACAGGTATTTTGATTTCTTCCAAGGGTTGGTTTTTCTTTTAGTTTCTCCTTCCATCTTAATGCAAAAAAGTACAATTCTATGTTCTGGGTTAAAAATGCAGTGACTGCTGTTTAATACTTCCAAATATTGTGTGAGAGTAAATCACAATTCTGTGATTTAGACATAGTCACACACACATATATATCATCTGAAAAGCTGTTTCTGGTTAGTTTTGGGGAGACTTGTGACATTATCAACTTGAAAATGGTTCGATGAACTCATTGACTCATCCAAGTCAGCATATACTGACTTAAGAAGTTGTTAAGAATTCATAACGTTTAGAAATTAGAAAGAATCTAAATTTGCTATATTGGTTTCATGTAACTTGTTTTTGCTTGTCTATGAAAAAAAATATACTTTCAGTCTCTTCCACCATATTACTGGTTAGAACTAAGTGAACTACAAGATGTCTTTGGCATCTGTTAAAAAGGGAAATTCTTTATTTATAAACTACATGAATTTTTTTGAAATTCTGGCTTATTGAATAGATAGCGAGGCAAGAATATGGATCTCTCTCTCTAGGATGCTCATATGTGCTTCATAAGAAAATCTGAACATCCACAAAGTCGCTTTTTTTTCAAGAAGATAGGCCATGGCTAATTCTGAAAATGCATCTCGTGCCTCTTAATTCAGACTGAGATGCTATACATTCTTTTCTTTTAGAAAAGTTTGTCCTTGGGGCTATTTCGCAATTACTGTTTTCAGGAGAAGTTCTAACATTAATTTGACTTTGACAGTTCATATTTTCAGTGTTTTATTGCATATCTTCAAGTTTCAAATGTTACCAAAAGTTAGAAGTTATTGCTTTATCTATTAGTGCGCTTCATGAAGCGTGACGATCACTATTTTGGTTCTCTCAAGGTTTCTTCTATGTTCTAATTGATTCCTTGAGGACCATACTATGTTGTTTTCAATTTTCTTAGCTTCTTTCCAATATATTAACCCATCCACTGAACTACTGTGGTATCTGGTAAGAGTGTATTGTTATCACGTAGGCGGCATCACTGACACCTTTTGCTTTGTTGTTGTTAGGACAGTAAATACAGATGGGTTTAAGCCAAACCTGGAGACTCACCTTATCCCACTACTGGCAACAGAACCAGAGAAAGCATTGTCTGAGCTCAATGATAAAATGAATGCATCCTCTTCAAAAGATCCACATCATCAACTACTCATGGAGGTACCTCTTTGATTTATCTGTGGTAATAAAATCTATGACAAGTTGCAATGGGGCTGCAGTGAGGGTGGACTATTCTTAAGCATTGCATAGTGATGTTAGGGGTAGAGAAAGATTAGATGAAGAGAGGTGCAAGATTTTAATTAGAATATTTGAAATAAGATTGTATATCCCTGTTAAAATATTTTCCATTTAAAGCATTATTTCTTTTTCCAAAAAGTTATGTACTTCTTTGGTTGTTGACTTTTAATACTTGTCCACATAGAGGTGAAGCCAGATGTCAGATACTTTCTTTGGATTTTAAAGTCATGCTTTTGGCTTCTCAATATTGTGCAGCATGGTCCTCAAAGTTAGGTCATTTTTTTATATTTCCACTGAACACTCTATCATATCCATTTATCTGCTTGGTCCAATCCTGCTGAAATAAATGAAAAATATCAAAGTCTTGGTACCCTTGCACCAACATGATCTTCATTTATCATGAATTCTTGCTTCTACTGTTCTGTGTGCACATGCCGTTAGTAGTTAATCTCTTAAAGTCCTCAAATCAACTGTTAAATCCAAATGTTTGATTGATAAATATAATATCAATCAGCTAGATAGACTGATTAAGTGATTGATCAAAACTATTCCATTTTCTGCAACATGTACGAGGAATTTTTGCGTTCTTCTTGGGGACATATTTAGAATATCTGCAGTAATTTAACATTTTAGATGATAAAACTTTCTTCCCTCGTGAAATAAGAAAGTTGTCTGATGGATTTTGGCTGAATATCACAATGACTCAGAATATATAAACTGGAAAGTGCATATATTGTTTGAATATTACATGCCATTTTTTATCCACTTTACCAGTTCTCCTGAATAACTTCTCTATGTGATGGGTAGTCTCATCCCACAAATTTACTACATGATTGTATGTTTCTCTTAGAACTCATGAAGTGTCTTCGTTGGACCTATTATCTCCTGTAATGCCTACATTTATTACAAGATAGAGAAAAAATAAATGATATACAATAATAACATTGTGTTGCATTATATGTTGCTTATGGTGCTTGAGGGTATTGGACATTTTTAGTAATTGTCACTTATGTCATTTTTCAGATCTTGTCAGATGAGTTAGGCTGTAAAGTTGAAAATATAGCCAGCGTGGAGTTAAATGTTTGCGATACCCAACCTAGCTGCCTTGGAGGTGCTAATAATGAATTCATATTTTCTGGGAGATTGGATAATCTAGCGTCAAGCTTTTGTGCCTTGAGAGCTCTTGTTGATTCATGTGCATCACTGGAAGATTTAGCAAATGAGCATACAATTAGGATGATTGCTCTGTTTGATAATGAGGAGGTAATATGAGTTTGTAGCCTTGAAGGCAGGATCATCATTTTTCCCCCCTTAAAATGTTCTACCGCTGACTATGATCATTTGTACGAGAATGGGAACTAAACAGATTGGATTAATTTACTGTTTTGCATGATATATTTTCATCACATGACAGTGGCCCCAGTACTTTAAGCTTATGAGATTTGCCACCTTTCAGACCAAAATTATTCTGGAAAAGATTTTACCATTTTTGTAGATGTTCCGGAAGATTCATAGCAAACGAAAGGTCTCATGATTTTTGTTGCACGGACAGTTCAACTACGGTGACGTGTCCGTGTTGAACACATGTAGGATATCGACACTCTACCATGATTATTTTTCATTCTTTATCAGAAATATTATATATTTTTAACTTAAAATTATTATCAAATAACAAGTACAATAGATACTCATATTTAAAAGATTTCAACAAAAAAATTAATAACAAGTACAAACCAAATTTATACTATATCAATAAAAAAATTTAAAAAATTTAATCAATGTGTCGGCGACGTGTCGTATCAGTACTTTTTTTAAAACATGTGTGTCGTGTCCATATAGGTGCATCATAGCTCATGATTATCCATGCAACAATATGAAAAGTGAAATGCATGATTGGAAAACCACTAATGCTGGTAAAGTAGATGTTTGTAAATATTTTCAATTAGTTCTAGGTGGAAGAATAATTATTTCCAATTTTTGCTCTACACAACATTTCATTTGCTGTATGGCTGTGTCTTTTCCTTTTCTTTTCTTCTTTTTTTTGGTTCATTTACTCCTGCATCTACTAAACATCATGTTTTACAGGTTGGTTCAGATTCATACCAGGGAGCTGGTGCACCAACAATGTTTGAGGCCATGAGACGAATAACTGCTTGCTTAGGTCATCAATCTGTTGGGGAATGTGCTTTTGCGCGTGCAATTCGTAATTCTTTCCTTGGTATGTTTGATCCTTCTATAGCTAGAGTATATTGTCTTTGCCTCAAAGGACTAATCCGTTTTGTGTAAATTCATTTTTCTCAAAACAAGTTTTCATTCCTTGCACATCCAATTTATTTTGAATACAATTTTTAATTATCCCAAAAAGGAAGATCTCCATTTCAACCCAAAACATGTGTTCGTGTGTACTAGTAAGTGGGGCGATTTTGGAAGGGAGTGAATACTTTTGAATTTTTGTGCGTATATAAAGGCAGAGATGAAGGAAAAAAGAGGGAGAAAAAAACAAAAAATATTTCATGCACAAAATCTGTGTCAACTCTGCGAGGGTCGAGTTGGCCAAATAGGGGGTTGGGTTGATTGTAAACTGGGCCCAGTCGAGAATAAAAAACAACACTTGGACTGTAAGACTACTTTTAGTAGGGGTAAAACAAACATTTGCTGAAACTAAAAGTACGAATAAGGCTATTCAAATGCTTTGACTGTAAAGCTAGTTTTCATAAGGGTAAAATGAACACTTGCTATGAATTCTTAAATAAAAAGGATATTTTGACAACAGAAGGTCATTTTTATCTAGGACTTCAAAAACATTTCAAAAATTTCTCTCTTGTATTATTGTATTTGACTGTTTCTCCTTGTTAAGTTTCTTCCAACTGGAATCTCAAATCCGATTTCTGATAAGAACTTACCCTGTAGTGTCTGCTGACATGGCTCATGGAGTCCACCCAAATTTTACGGATAAGCATGAAGAAAACCATCGTCCATTATTGCAAAAGGGGCTTGTTATCAAACATAACGCAAACCAACGTTATGCTACTAGTGGAGTTACAGCTTTTCTGTTCAAAGAAGTTGCAAAAATTCACAATCTTCCAACTCAGGTGATTGCATTCTATGTACTCCAGAAAATTCTTGAGCGAAACAGGAGGAAAGTAAAACTGAAACTTGCATGGGGGTCTCCATTTGGTCACCCATCTTTTTATTTTTCGGTTCCAGTTTTGGTCAATTAAACTTTACATTATGTTCCTTTTTAGTCACTCCTACCTTCTGTCCCTGTGGCCGCTGCCACTAGCAATGCCAGTCGGCACCTGTTGGTGACAAACAACTTCTCATGACGTTCTTAATTATTTTTTTGTAAACAAGATATACAAACCTTTGTCAAAAAGTTGTTTAATTATGATCTCATATGTCAAAGTCCGGAGTCCCTGTGGTGCTATTTGTGGCATTGCATTATTCATCATGCAATGCTAATAGACATGGTTTCATGCATTTTAATATAATCGTAAAGAGAGTTCATTTTCTGTTTTATGACATGACAAAATATTTGTCCTAGACAGCATCCAAAATTATTTCATGATGGATGATTGAAGTGCTGCATTAAAATCTACCAGACATGATTATTTTAACTCTTGGTTGACTTCCAATACTTCTAGTCCTTGTAGTTATGATGTAAGCATGTTATTTGTTTTTTTCTGCAGGACTTTGTCGTGAGAAATGATATGGGATGTGGATCAACTATAGGTCCCATACTGGCTTCAGGAGTTGGAATTCGTACTGTTGATTGTGGCATAGCTCAGTTATCCATGCACAGGTAAGTTACTAATTTTAGTAACTATGCAAGAATTATGAGAATCCATGCAGAGCTCTGGAACGAATATTTGAAATCCTTTTGAGTTTTTAGATACTAGCTCTTTGAACCATTTGCTTCCCGTTACTTTCTACTATCAGAAAGATGTAAATTTAGGAAGAGACCTTAAATCTGTTTCCATTCTTACTGTTATGGTGTAGAACAGAGTGGGTTGCTTTTCTGTAATTATTGTTAATTACACTGACTTCTAGTTTGAGATGTCAGCTATGGACTAAATCAGAGGCGGACCCACATGGGGTCATGTGGGGTCAACTGACCCCAAAATTTTTTTTTTTTGTTTTTTGTTTTTGTTTTTTTTTTCAAAAATTCTGTAGACAAGCCATAGGTCGTGAACGCTTTGGGTGAGGGAAAAAAAACACTCCTATCTCAACTTCTTCAAACCCAGGTCGATTTTTCTTTCTTTCTTGCTCTAATTTTCATTATAATCCAATTTAATTTCTGGGTTTTTCAATTCCCTAAGAAATCTCAACTGTGTTCTGATTATTTCTCTGAATTTTTATTTTTTTCTACTATTTCCAAATTGGAATTCGAGGGTTTTGTTTTTCATACTTATTGCAAATTGGCATCGATTGATTTCTAGAGTTGAAATGATGAAATGAACTTGATGGTAAAGTTTGCATGGGCAAAAATTAAAGTTTTTGTTGGTTAAAATTCAGGTGTGTTAACAATAAAAATTAGATTTTGTTAATTATTTACTTTGAAATAATGCTGTCAAAATATATCCGAGCTTATTGTATCTGAGTTTTGTTCCTTTGTATGTACTAGTTTTATAGTTGATTTTCTCTGCTTTTACTTTTCTATGTTATTATTCGTGATTGAGGATGTGAGATTTTGACGTTGCAATTGATTTTGGTGAAATGTTTGAAATTATAGATTTTAGTGTTTATATTTGATTTCCTCTCCTTTTTCTTTTAAACCTTTTTCACCCAAATTTGTTTCTCATCATTGGGGTTTGTGTTGTAATTGGAATTTTTTTTTTGCCTGGTGTTGAGTAATTTAAGTATGTAATATGTACTGCACTGTTGTGAATCACCCTTAGGGTGCTGGGCAAGGCCAGAAGAAGACGCTCATCGCCAATGACTGAAGCCTACCGCCTTGGAGCACTTGAGTTCCACTCAATCATTCTTAATTTTGACCCCACAATAGAAAATGTTTGGCTCCGCCCTTGGACTGAATTGAATCAAATCAATCATCATGCTGGGCATTACTACATAGTTGGCTAAGCTTAAAAGTTACTTTTTATTTCCAAACACGTTTGGCTATGTAACTTTTTTCTGATAAGATAGGGATTACTTTGAAAATATTTAAATTATTTTTAACTTTGACCAACAAAATATATTTATTTTAGAATTACTTATTTACTCATAAATAAATTTTTAAACATTGTCAAGCATGCACTTAACCTTTGATAAAAAGTATGTTTGGTAAAGCTTGTTCCTAACCCTTATCAATCTTTCTTGGTGGAGCCTAAAAAAGTTGTGTTGATAGTTTGCTTTTTAAAAAAAAAAAAAAAAAAGGNGAGCCTAAAAAAGTTGTGTTGATAGTTTGCTTTTTAAAAAAAAAAAAAAAAAAGGCGCTTGTTCAAGCTTATAAGCTAGTTAAACTTCATTTTGTCCACATGTTTAGTAAGATCAACTACTTTTTATCCACATTTTGTAAGATTCACAGTTTGTAATCTACTTTTTTTCCCAAACATACATGAAATTTTACGGGTAGTCAGTAGTCTAGAGGTGAATCAGCCTTTGATTAATTGATTTTTTTTTTTTTTAACGTGAGTGCTGTATTTCCGTATACTTGTCAAATCATATAAAGCGTCTCGTCAAAAAGGTCGCGAGGTTCTCGTAAAAATATATTATGTCTGGATGGATTAACGTACTTTTCTTTAAGAGTGTGAGATCCTTCGAGGACGACTTGTTGCATTTGACTGTAATATATATAACAAATATGGTTTTTGCGAGGGAATCGATCTATCATTTTTGCTTCCCCTTTTTTTCTTTTTTTGGTTGCTTAATTTAAGCTGATGTCCCTCTTTATCTGCAGTGTGAGAGAGATATGTGGAAAAGAAGATGTGGACATTGCTTACAAGCACTTCAAGGCATTTTACAAGACATTCTCGAGCATTGACAAGAATCTGGATGTAGATTGCTAGCTTCTCTGTGAAGCAAAGGAATCTTGAATTTTTTCAATAAACATGCGCCTCTTTCTTTTCTTTGTTCTGGACTTCGGTAGAAATATAGAGAACTAGAGAGTGCTCGTGATGTTATACCATATTTATTCTCAGTTGTACTAAGTTTCTCTAATACATGACTTTTTTTTTTTAAGCCTTGGAAGACAATTTTTGTGGAAATTGGTAATGAGAGATGTACAAAAATCTTTAACAGCACTTACCGTTCCATCAGAAAAATCGGGTAGCTTGAGGGAACACGAGCCTCTAAAATTGTAGTAGTTGTACATTGTATGTGTGGCTGGGTCCATATATATGGTCTGCGTTGAACTGGTGAGAACTTAGCAAGTATAGCACTGATTTTTGGTTCTCCTTGCCACGCCAGCATGTGCTGGAAATATATATTTTCGTGTTTTATCTTCAGAGTATAGTCTGAGTTCGTTCGAGTTGACCAAGAATTGGAGATTGGGTGCAGATAAAAATTCCAGCCCGTTCTTCAAAGTTCTTTGAGCAAACCACGGCATATATACTTGCTTCAGATAATAAAATTTATAACACAATCAACCAACCCATCGAAAGTAACTTAAAACTTGTAACAGCCATTTCAATGTCAATCTTCTTGGGGGAAAAAACACTTGAGAGGCAAATGAGCAAGACACTGGAAGTAAATTGCTTTTATTTCCCCCACTTGGCCGAGTAACAAGTGTCTCATGCAAGCCCGTACTCTGGAATGTTTAACATGTAGATTTGAGAGAGAGAGAGAGAGCGATGATAAGGTCAAATTGTGATGAGGTTAACATTCAAAGTATAAAGCTAACGTAGTTATAGAAGTTCTAGACATAGCATGCGAAAATGTACCACTATGTCAGGCTTAGCTCAAGGCCACTACTGCCCAACCTTTAAGAGTGGGTGCTATGTAGAAGAGAACCAGAAGCTCAACATTCAAGTGTACGGAACATAAACCACCACCCTCTTGAATACCAACACTTCGCCAGACAACATAATTCCCCTCAAAACAGCATTTTATTAATCAATGACACAACGCCTGCTATATAGCAGAATTAGCATTACACGACATTTGCACAAGAAAATGGTAACAATTGGTAAGTAACAAATATGCAGTATAATTATAAAAAAAAAAAAAAACTAAGCAGAAACACTTCTCAAGTTCTATGTTATAGAAGGTTTGGTTTGGTTTGGTTTGGTTCGGTTCGTATCAATACGTTATTTTGAGTAGAAGCTTTACATTTACTAGGACAGTTCATATAATTGGAGACACAAGTCACAGTTAGCCAAGAAGTCACAGTTCCCTGAGGCCCAAACAGATAGCTCTTCCTCTTCAAGACATCTTTCAGGCAATAATCATTTTTCGGGCACACTGGTAGCTCCTGGTATCATAACAAATTAAAGCTAGCTATTCAGCATCGTTTACAGCACAATCACTATATATATAAAGAGTATACGAGAGCGTATTTGGCTACACTTAAAAAAAAAATTGTAAATGTTCTTGTTTCCAAACACAAATTGCTTTTTTCTTCAACTCAGAATGTTAATTGTTCTGAAAGTAAATCACAGTAACTCAATCATTTCAGTACTTAATTGTAAGTCAACTTTTCAAGCTGAGCTACACATCCTAAACTTGGAACAATTGAGTCGGATTATGGTCTTGAAAATTACCTTAGCACAACTGATGAGTCACCTACGCTGCTCCAATGATTTCACTTCCAGTTTTGATTTTCGTCATCATGCAGTGCAAGGGAGAGTCCTAGGGAACTCATCCAATCTGTTGCAATACCACCAATTAACTCCATCGAACATGAATGAAGCTCTATTTAACCGAGACTTGCGGATGGACCAAAGATGGATTATGATGATGCTGAATGTCCATTCAGTGCATCTCGGTTGCTTATGCCTGCACCTTGTCCAGTTGGGACAATGTGCTGCCCTAGCAGCTTCCTCATTATTTAAGACAGAGTCTACTGGTAGGGTGCAGGCATGGCCCACGCCCCTCATCGGGGCTGGGCTATTCCAAAACTAGCATCATGTCGCTGCTGAAAAGACTGAAAAGACACATTCAATAACGAAAAATTATAATTAATAAGAATCAGGGATGAAAAATTAACAAATAACACACTGAAAGAAGTAGAACTGTAGAATATGACAAGCCTTCCATTGTCTATTTCTATCGTGAACATTGTTGCAACTTAAAAAACAAGTAATAATGGTCCATCCAAAACATTACAACACGCGATAACGAATTTCCACCCATGGCCGTTAACTATGAAGCACAAATACAGTCAGGACAAGACACAAACAACAGATCAATTTTAAAAATAGTAGCATGCAGACACATACATTGATCAGATACTTTAAAATTGTACATGTACTTAGCCAATGTTTGATTGCCATTATTTGGAATGTTCAATGTTTTGAAGAGTAATTTTGTGTAAAATGTGTGGTTAAAAAGTAGGGAAAAGTTTTGGGGTTACGTGCAAAATATTTTGTGCGAACGTGCGGTTGAAAATGAGCATGTAGAAAAAAGAGTTTCAAAATAAAGGATGTCGAACAGGGGCTTAATAAATCTTTCTTTCATATTTTTATATTTCCATTAAATTAATACATTTTCAGCTTTGATTCCGAATTTTGCAGGTGAAATCTTCAGCATATTTGTACTGAAATAATTTTGAATTTTACTTTGTATTCCAAAACTTACACAACAGAGTTGTTGTGGCCTTGACGTGCAGGTGTCATGTCAAAAATTAAATTTTTTAAAACCTATAACATATTTGAAGCTCAATTGACAAAGCTTTGCAAGTACTCCAAAATCCAAACTAGACATCAAAGGCATTGCTTTGAGAATCCATGCTTCAAATTTCCTTAATTGAATTTGAGATGCTTGATTTACTATTTCCCACCCAGGGAAAGGAGTTGGGATCCAGTGGGGAGGGATAAATACGATAAAAGGTAAAACAATCGGCCAGTCACCAATCAATAGGACAGCAAAAATAGATAAGACCGTCAACATTCATCATACCTGTGGAAAAGGCTGGTGAATTGCTTCATGGGGATGGATAACTGGCATTCCAGAGTGTTGACAAGGATACTGAGCAGAGTGAAAGTAGAGAGCCGAGTTAGTGCGCGCGCCGACATGACTGGGACTAAATGTAGTCATCATTGTCTCTGGCGGACCATACCCAATACCAGGAGCTGATGGTGCAACCCATGGCCCAGGTAGATGTTGGGGAACGGGACAAGGTTGGTGTTCAGCAGAGATTGGAGGCCTATGACTTGATCCAAGCTGTGGAAATTCAGTGTTATAGTTCAAGGCAGGTGCATACATAGGCTGAATGGCATATGGGCCGCCATTATATCCAAAACCAGGATCAAATCTTTGCATATATCTGAGAAAAATATCAAATTATCATTCCAGATTGCTTTTAGACAACATATATTTTTGACCATTTTCAACCAGCTCTATCTCAATTGACAAAACACTGTATCCAGCTCAAGACAGAAACATTCAAAGCGAATTGAAAGATCAAAACACAATCAAGTAATCTATTGTATACCAGAATGCCATCTAATGGGAAAAACTACTGCAATATATATCATGAACATTTCATATATGATCAATAAATTAAACCATAAGAGTGCAGCACAAGTTAATCAAAACCGTCAAATTTTGTAAATAGACCCATTAATAGCAAGGCTTCATATGTTCAAGAAAATCTGGCAGTCAGTAGTTCTCAAAAAGAAAGGTGGGAATTCACTGATACGTAGAATATTCATGACTTAGCTGTGTGTGTGCACGTGAGACAGAGCAAACAAATATACACCTGTCATAGCTCCTGTCATAGTCAGGATCCGCACGATCAACTTCACGGTCCCGAAAAATAGCCACCCTATTATTAGTTTTGAACCTACCAACTGGCTCCTCTGTCCTACTTACAGGTGATCTACTGCTAATTGTAGAACAATCAGACAAACTTCTACGAATAGGATCAGACCCACCCCCTGGAAAAAATCTCTCTTCACTGTTTGATATCCTGGATGAACCTTTCTGGAAGCTATCCTTCGTCCTGTGCTCATTTTCTGGTATCCAACTCGAATTCCCACTAGAACTATTGGAACTAAATATTCGTGCTCGGGCCCTATTATATTCCTCCTTTCTTTCCTCAACACTTTTAGAACCACTGGATTTTGAAGAACGTGAATTAGAACTTAAGGTTTGTGACCCTTTCTGCGGCCTTTGCTTGATTGCAACCTTAACACCACCATCTTCTGTTGGTAGATTAACAGGAATGTCAGCAAGACGGATAGAAGGAAGGCGAATATTAGATGTTTTGAGTACAATAATTCTGGAAACAGAGCCATCAGGCAGATTATCCAATAAAACCGTAGACTGCAGTGAATAGTGCTGGGCTACACGATGTGCAGCCAACCTCAAGTAAGAAGTAGGCAGCTGTTGGAACTCCATCTGATCTCTAGTAGGATCCCGGATGAACTTTTCAACATCCTGCTCGATTCGTAAAACTGCAAATGGAACATGGAAAACCATTATCCCCTAGATAGGAAATGCCAAAGGATTTGCCAAAAAAATGAGGAAAAAATAGAAGCAAGAGAACAATATCTTCCCTTGTTTTCAAGGTCTTATAGAGGTAAACATTAAAATAATGGCAATTTGTTTGATAAGTATAGTTTATGTATTAATAAAATGCATGAGTACATCCATCAAAAGGAGAAGGTACACTCTAATGCAATAAAGAGAAAAATAATCAAGAATACAACAAATTTTCTGCCCAAGGACGGTAAAAGAAGAAGGGAACAATTGCACTCCTAAGTCAATAACAATAGAAACTCATAAATATACTAAAAATATTCCCCCGTCATGTAAATCAACAACTACTTACTCTTTTCCTGAACAATTCTACAATTTATTTCTGTTCAAATCACCCAAAAGATAATTGAAACAACTTTCTTTCCATATAAACGGCCCCATCTGATGCTGATAACCTTCACAAATTTAATATATTCAATATATATCCTTGGGGACCGCAGCACAGGCATGCAATTAACTCAGTAACCCTAACCCATATGAAACAAGTCCAACTAGCACATCATGATTCCTCCCCGTACCCTCTCTTATTGATAGGGGCTACTAATATGAAAACATTCTATGCAACATGTGTCTACACAAGCAGAAAACTGCAACCTTTTTTCAGCCAAAATTCGACACTAGTCTGCTCTGTTAATTATTCAAAACCAATTCTCAACACGTGAACAATGTCTCTTTTTTAAGAATTGTGGTTCTGCTAAACGTTCTGCTGCTAATTGGCTACAGCTTTGTTGCTAGGTTCATGAGATCTATATCATACAGAGCTATGCATTATAGCTCTTCAATATTCTATAATAAAGACATTGCCTATAAATCATATTCACCATTTCATTTGTTTCTCTTGAGAGCTGGATTTTCCTGCTCTTAGATTTTTGATGTAATTAAAAAATCATAGATGTTATCTGTGAGTGTTACTAGATATAAAGACTTCCTCTCTAAAACCACATAGACACGTCTATTAGCAGTTTACCCTAAAAACTTCATTGCACCAATTTGTCTATAAACAAAACATGTTACCAAGAAAACTGACTAGACATTTTACATGTATAATCAACAAAATCATACTGACTTAGCTACGGGTTAATCTTAAAGTACAACTTTACGCAATAAACAAAAATTCGAAACATAACACAATCTGGAAAACCAGAAAGCAAGGAATGCAAATAAAAAATCGACACTAGAGACAAAAAGTTTGAAAAGAAAACCAGAGAGCCGTTCACGAGGATTCTGCAATGCCTCCCTTAGAAACTGATCCACCGAATTCACCAAATCCTCTGATACACCAATCGAAGGAGAAACATCACCCTTCTCAGACCTATTACTACTGGAAGAATCAGAAGAAACAGCATCGTTTTTCGTAGAAGACAGCATGAGACGGCGCATGCTGGCGTCGACATCAGCAACCTCCCAAGACTCTGCCGGGGCCCCGAGATCCTCGGATGTGGTCACAGAGCCCTCCATATGCTTCAAAATCTTGATTTTTTTCCTCAATTATTATGTTACGAGAGCCTAGGGTCTGATTTATGAGAATAATAAATCATCAAATCCAACTGAAATTCACCGCCCCATACATCTTTGATTCACAAAACCTATAAATTTCCATAAGTAATAGTCTGTAAGAAAAAAAAAGAATAGGGTTTCTTTAGAGAAGAAGAAGAGATACTAATATAGGGTTTGACGATTCTTTAACGCCTTAACGTCCTTTTAACTTTTGCTTCGGGGCCTGTGGTCTTGCTCGTGGCACGTGTACGGCACGCGATGTTAGATGTAAGACTTCTGTAAATATTTCACGATCTTGTCCCAAACTATTGTTTCGGTAACAAGTTGATTTTCAATGTTTAAAAATGATCAACTCAATCCCCAACCTTTCTTTATTATAATTGCATAATTGTTCAAATCTTTATAAATCGTCACGTGATCTTTTTTTTCTCTTTGAAATATGATACTGTTACCGCAGCCGTCTTGAATACCATTTAGAATCTAATGGAATTTACTTAAAGATTTTGAATCTAACATGTGTTTCATATGATAGATTAACAAAAAAAACAAAGCTTATGTGATTTAGAAACAAGTAGAATGGAATGACTCTTTCATTGCTCTTCGAAATAGATAATATCCATAAATTATCGAGAGCGTTGATGAGAAATTAAACGTTGTTCATGCCATTTAAGAATTGAGGTGACTCGCACGACCCTTGAATGTCTTATCTGCAGGGGTTAAGCTTTACTCTCGATTACAAATTATGCTTGAGAACTTGAAGAGGGCAATTTTTATTAAGTTTACATAAAAAATTAAGGATTGAAGACTAAATTGCTAGTAATACAATCGATATATTGGAAAATTATTGTTTCTTATAATAATTCGTTACGAGAAAATTTATAAATGGTTTAACGGTGATACTACATGTACACCCAAATTTACCACTTGGATGACATAATGTAGAGGTCGCAATTACTGATTGGCTGGTGGACAAAAAAAAAAGCTTCACCCCCTAATCAGCAGTTGTCATCTCTACATTTTGTTGGTGATTTGTTAAGTGAAATGTTTCTTTGTAATTGACAAAGTGAATTATAAAATTTAATTCGTGGGAACGTAATTAAATTCTATGTAAAAAAGAAATAAAAAGAAAGAAAGTGAAGAAAAGAAATTTCGGGCAAGTGATTAATACTTTCCCTTTAAGAAAAAATTGTCCCGCAACGGTGCTAATGAATTACGTCACTTGTCTCTCAAGATACGATGGATATAACTTATGGTAGAAACACTTCAAATCATAAGCAACAGCGAACTCGAACGAATTTTTTTCCCTCTACAAGAAAACAATTTTATAATTATTGTTTGAGAGTTTTTACAAGAGATTTTGATATAATGCTCAATATAAATGATATCATATTCATAATGATCGTCCAAATGGTCCTATTTATAGAAGATGAGAGGTGGAGCGAAGATACACACCCCAGCATTCAGTAACATTCACGGAGGGAAGCATCCATTACTGTCGCTAGCCTATCGATGACCTCTCGCTCGAGGGCCAGTGACACCTACTCAACAGAAGCTCTTCGCCCACCTATCGCTCGAGCAACATCTTCACCGCTAACTAGGCACTAACCTGTCGCTCGAGCAACGGTGTTACCTCTTTTCCTCCTCGTTTTTCTTTCAACTTGGGACCACAATTTTCTATTCATTCGAAATTAGTTTTGAGATTTCAAATATACTACGATAATCTACTCGGCGAGTAGAATAAATTAGTCTATTTATTTTTATAATTTGACTATCGGATCAAGACAAAATATTTAGTCGAAATTGACACAAAATCACCTTTCAAATTTTATACTTAACCAAATTCCAACACATTCTGTCACCTAGGTGGTAAAGTTCAATATACAAGTAGCATTACATATGATTGAATTTATAAATACAATTTTAATCACACATTTTTTCGAAAAAACACTATTATAAAATTTGATCTTCCAAAAAATAGGCTCAAACAAAACCTAATTTTGATTATATATAAATTAAGGGTGTGTTTGGTAGGG
>CAIGRT010131645.1:0-21434 GCA_903798405.1 Fraxinus platypoda
TTTCCTCAAAATTTCTTCAATGGGAATCAAAGTGAGAATTGTATCCAACTTAGGAACATCTCTTTACCATTTTCGACTGCTACTTTTGGGAAGGGGGCGACTGAGTGTCAGTGCCAGAGAAGATGAAAACTAAAACCCTTGTTGAGGAGAGTGTTTATGCAGAATGAAGATTGGGATTTAGGTTTAGGACGTATTATTTACTGGTTGAATTGTTTAATTAGTTTTAAAATGGTACTTTTCAATTTAGTTAATTTAATAGGGCACTGAGCCTAATTTTCCCTTGTTAATTTTGCTTGTTTTCATGGGCCGGCACACCACAAACAGAAGTGAGAAACCAGGCATAGCCCAAATAGAAGGGCAGGCCAGCAGGCATGTTGCCGGGCTTTTTTCGAACCCAAACCGGTAGCACGACCCAGTTTGATGGCACTACAAATAGTATAACTTGAAAACTCTAGCGACAAATTATCTAAATGCACGAGTAAAATATTTGAGTGAGCTAAATTTACATCAACTCAATTCTCTTCCGTCATGAGGGAAAAGATCATAATGTAAGAGCAGCTGCTCCATTCACCCTAAGATCTTGCGCCAAACTACTATTTTAGCGAAGATAAATAGAAAAACCACAATAAACTCCTGATTTACAGCTCTAACAATGCAAGATGGCAAAGCTGACTACTGAGGAAGCTGCAAACAATTACTTGGCCATAAATTTGGACTTGCTCTAATGATTGCATCATCCCAAAAGAGTACCTTATGTAGCAGTCGAGGATGTGGATCCTGCCGTGTCCATTGGTAAAATCGGATGACGGTCCACATCGGTTTTTTCAAGATGGCAGTCCAGGGTTACACGGTTGCTGAAGTTAGCCTGACCAGTTCCGTCTTCCTGCATCTGCTTGCCAACTACATTTATGCCAACACCCAAACTTGAATATCCTTGCTGACTAAAATTTACGTCTGTAGCATCTGTAAATGAGCATTTCATGGCTCCAGAATATAAACCAGGTGACACCTCTTCATCCCGCTCCGGCTGGATGTTAAGGTCAATTTGACCTTTCAAAGGTGAGATCAAGAATTTTCTCTCACTGGAGTCATCAACACAACTATCATTGTCCGGCACTTGTTCAGTTTGTAGTTGACTTGGATATGCAGTTTCAGCCTCTTTCTCCAACTGTTTCTTCTCACGCCTGTCCCTCAGGGTTTTGCAACGGCGCTTCAGGGATTTGCAGACTACACAATCGCATGTTTGCTCATGCTTGGGACCTTTCCCACTGGGAGGTTGAATGCAAACAATGCATGTGCAGCCAAGTTTATGACGTGGGTGCCTTAGTCCCGTTTGTGATGAAGCTGGAAGAACGTCTTCCTCCCCTTGGATTGCTAAATTAGCAAGTGCATCGAGTCCTTCCAGAGCCACAATCGAATCTGAATCCCGTTTCTCATTCTTCTTTTTCTTAAAAGAAACTGCACAATTAGAATACCATTAGCAAATGTGACAATGGAAGGAAATTGAGCTACACCGCAAGAGAAGAAAAGGAAGTACACGCCTTTGCTAATGGTAGGTATCATATCTTCAAGCTCTTCTGTGGATAATTTCTCAGCAGCCGAACATAAAGATCTGATATGTAGAGAGGATTGGACATATTAAGACAGTTCAAGAACTATATAGAACCAATGGAATACAATGAATTGACAGAAGTTTCCTAGAACTTTTCTTGATAAATTAGTACCAGTCCAAATTGAGAAAAAAAACTGTCAAGAAAATCGAAGAATTAGCCTTAACACAGCTTTCTGGCAGAGGTTCATTAAGAAATTAAATATTCAGGGTTTGACTGCAATAAAGCAGGCATTGATAAGTGGGGACACTTTTCATTTTTGTTTCCTGTTAATCTCATCTTTTCAGAATCAGGGGTGACCCTTTTGCAGCTGCTCTTATGCCATTGATCTATTTCGCTAAGAGCAGGTAAGAGGTTCCATAAAAAACTGGGATGACAACATGAAAAGTGTGCACTCATCTGCCAGTTGAAAATCACAGATGATTTTAATTGGACTCCAAACCTGGCGAATGGTGTGTAATGATCATTAACGTCAGGGATTCCGTTGCTTGTTGCCCTAACTATATACTAGTCTCCAGAAAAAGCCAGTTAAAGGCTTCCATAATCAAGACAAGAGAGTAATGACATCTCAAAATTAGAGACTTGCATTTCAGGGATATCCACAAGGAGAAAAGGTACAGGAAGAGAACAGAATTCTCCAGTCTAGTTCGTGCTATGAATCAGGAAAAGTTACGTAAAGAAAACCCAAAGAAACACAGGAAAAGAAATATATGAAAATCCTGAGATACTACCGTCGCGCTTAACCAATAAATCACACAAAACGGGAAAAACGAAAGGCAAGAACAGTTATCACTCATTTAAGTGGGGGAAAAGAATATAGAAACACGTCTAGGAAAGGGCCAACATGTGGGGAAAAATTTGAAGTTTAAAGTCAACATGCACTCTAGTAAAAACGTTAAGACACCAGTAAATAGAATTTCGGGATTAAAAAATGGGTATAAAAGTCAGGATACCTGTCAAGACCCCATACATTCTCAGAACAGGTCCATCTTGAAGGAAGAAGAGCATTGGCAGGCACTTTGCGCCACTTTAAACAGTCGTCACATTGAACCCATTGTATCTTTTCACTAAGGTAACGTATATAACATTAGCATTCACCAGTTAAGTGAAAAAAGTACAGGAGATATGGGGAGGGAGATGCAAACTCTTATAAAAGCAAAGTAGTTTACCCAAAATGATCAATTGCGGGAATAGTAGGCCTTCCAATAATTGGTGCATGCTGTTGAAGAGAGAATCAAATTAGGAAAACGGGAAAGTAATGGATGCCCATTGCTATGCTTTAATATCAGTCATTTAGCTTCTGTCAGACACTAGGACCATCTTTATTCATCAAAAAAGAAGTTAGGTTACCAGTAAACCATTCACAACAATTATATTATGCAATAAATTAACTGGCCAGAAAACTTTCACATCAAAGAAAAATGTGGAAGAGAACCTAATGATAACTTATATAAACTAGTTTAAGCATCACGATATGATGTTGCAAGGTGAACTAAATAAGAACTGCATTGAGGACAGCACCAAGTGTAATGAATTTACTCCGAGTGTTTATTCCTTAATGGGATTGTTTTCTCATGAACAAAGCATTTCATCCATCATCTCTTGAAGACAACTCTCAAGGTCAGAGTCGCTACAAAATAGATACCAATGAAATTTCAGAGAAAGGAATCCTGATACCTCAAATTCTTCGATTTCAAAGTCTTCCACTACAAAAACTGTGGGAACGATTTTAGGAGATGGGCGCATCAACCCTTGAGCTTGGTTCCACGTGATCTTGAGCTCTATCAAATCCTCATTTTCAACCCTAAGGCGTTTACCTTTCGAACCCAAGATGCTATTCTTCCTCTTACTGTGACTAATAGGCTTAACTTCGAGTGTTTCATTCACTTTGAACCTCCGTTTACAAATTTCAGACCAGGTTGTTCCGGAATCTGCTTTAGTAATCTGGTTACCTGGCAAAAAGCTAGTTGGCACAGAATTACCCTTCGTGAGACCATTTATTGAGTTAATTTCTCCAAATTTATATTTACCACTATCATCCTCAGGAGCCAAAGCATTATTCCCAGTTAAAGTAGCCTCAACTCCCTATATACAGAACAATATCACAGAAAAGTAGTTAAGTGCTTAATCTTCAATTCCAAACATACAATAATTATACAAAATACATGCATAAAACATGCATACATTTATATAATCAAAGATACGGAATTTTCAGACCCACTTAAAATGCAACGTAACAGCTTCAACTCAGGGTGCATACTCATAAAACTGCCTTAAATTTGGTGGCGGAGACATAACATTGTTTTAATCACTAATTTTTAATTAGGAGGAAAGTGCACTGTTTCATCGGACATGGACAAACCTGATCGGATGGAGTGGTTGAAGCTTTTCTGCCTCCCATGACCAACTTCCCTTCAGGCTCCAGCCTACTGAACGTTACTGACAAGATAAATCAAATCTTATTTTGCAATTTGATGACAAGAGAAATAAACTCATAAAAACACACCATGTATTATAACATTAAGAAGATGCATAAAACAGTTTCTTCCAATTCGGACGGACTATGAAATAACGATATCAAACGGCGTAGGCAGACCTTAGTTTAACAGAAAAGTAAGACAATAAATTTGACGAAATGATGGTAATAGGAGAATAAGAAATAACACATGGTAGACTCAGCCTAATGTACCGCAATGAGAATCTTGGCGGCACTGCAAAGAATGCAAAAACTTAAAGCGTCACTTTGGACAGTTAATAACATTGAAGAATTAATAAATGACCTTAGCAATACAAGAAACAGGAGGGACACTTCAAATCAACAAAATAAGTAAAATTAAATCAAATCGATAACAGAGGGAAACAATCACAAGCAACAGAAATAGGCAGCACTGATGAATTACCTACATCACCAGCTTGCAGTTGCATTGATTGTATACAAGGAGTGATTCCTTCTAAGACATACATTCTGCTATTATTATTTGGCCAAAACCGAAACTGAAATACCCATTCCTTTCCCTTCAAATCCTGTACTTTCAGAGGTAACCCTTCTGGCTGAGATATCAGTGGAAGATAGGCCTGTCCCATTGTACATGAAGTTAAACTTTTTATCACAAGTCTACACAAATGCGAGTATTATCAAATAAAGAACTTGCAACATATTCAAGTTAGAGAATGTTCTCTGCAGGTTATTTTTATGTCTATACAGACAAGTAGAAGAAAATAACTACATATGTATACATATATGAAAAAAAGAGTGCATACAGATACAGTAACTTTAGTGCTTGCAAAATGCACCACAATCATACGAATTTATATAACCACATGTTGATCAGAAGAATTTGCAGGATTGAAGCGCTGAAGTAAACACATAAACTTAGGGATTCACCTCTGCACACTTTTTCGGCAGCACTAAGCGTCCAATCCGTCCAGCATCACTAGCAGTCAGTATTTTCTCAAATAAAGGTGTAATGACTGAGTTTGAACTAACTAGACGATAAGGTCATATCAACATAATAAAATTGAAGAATTGCACAGATTGCAAAGTCAATGACGTGCTGAGTTTAACTAATGGAGAAGTTCGAACAGATTCTTCATGCAGTGATGCAGGTCTCATAAGACGAGACTGTACAAATTAGGTGCATATTATATAGATAATCTAACTCCAAAACTATCGTGATAATGATCATCAAAGGCATGAAAAACATTATAAAGTCTAGTAAATCCATAGGATACTTGCTAGAAATTTGTTGTAGCTCCTTATCAGTTATTTGTGGCCAATACCGAGGTAGCAACTGATTACGGCCTCGGCAATCTCCTCGAGCCTTTCCAGTATGTACTACGGCTTCACCAGCTGAGTTCATTCCATTGTGACTGGAGACGTGCTTGCCCGTTGGAGTTGAAAGGGTGGGCCATTGTGAAAGACTTGCACAATCATGGTTCATATTATTTATTTCATATTTGGATGAAAAAGCAGAAGCCAAACTCATATTTGAAGCAGAAGACTCATTTTTTACGACTGATGCTACAGAGAGATTAGGTTTCTCTTCCCTATTGGATGCTGCAAAAAATAGTTTGAATAAGATTGCAGGGCATACTTTACTTTCTTGTATGCTAAAATTTTCAAAGAGCGGAGAAAATGCCAAGTAGCCAGGAGTTTCTTCACAGAAGGAAAAATGATAGTAAAGATAATCACCAGAAATTTCATTCTCAAGTGTTTCAGATGGACCAACAATCAGCTTTCTGTCAATCAATCTTTCAAAGGAATTTTCTTGTTTCTTCTCAAGAGAAAAAATAGAAAATCTGTCACTAATACGAAATCTATCAATGCCACCAACTACATCAACTTCAAAGGGCATCCCGGGCTGCAACTCAGATTGGACGCCAGAACCATTGAAAAAACTGGGTGCCTTTCGCCACGGCACAGGACCTGAGCCAGCTATCAAACTCCATCTTTTCATGGAGAGGTCCTTCAAACTTTCGTGCTGTGAAGGAAGAAATTGAGAAGGTGGTGGCCATGCAGGATTTGGGGTCTGAAACAGGGCAAATAAGGTAAGGATTCAGGTTGCAATCATTTAAAGGAATGCGAAATCACAGGATTGTGATCAAAGCAAGCAATTATGTTCGGCAAAAACACAAGCACTTTCTCATGGTACTCCGTGTAAAACTTCTTCAGGTAGGAAATTTTAAAAAAAGTACGTAATATCATCAGTACCATGGGAAGTCAATCTAGGGCAGGCCATGTGGGAGTTATAAAAGCTATGCTAGATTGATGCAGCCTGATGATTCAAGTAGTACGTGGAGTTACCATTCCCTGCTACTAAACTCATCCTACTTTTACTGAAGGACAATTTTTAATCCCCAGCCCCCCTCTTTCCTGAAAATCAAGGCCAACAAGCATTTGCAGATATTAAAAAACTAAAGCAAATGAAAAATCCCCAAATACAAGAGAATGGTTGCTTAAATCAAGTGCGGCCTCCAGAAATTTTCAAAAGAGAGTTTGGTATACTACAACCACGTCACAAGCACTGAAAGGTTCTACATCCAACTGAAATCATTTTAATGCACAAGCACTACAGCAGAAAATATGATATAACAGAAATTTTAACAGCTGTGGGCTCCAATATAAAACAAAAAAACCAATAAAAAGGAGCCATATTATTTTACCAAAATGTAACTTTTCTTCGCACAGGTCAGGCATTCAATTCCTCCTGCATCCAATAGTATGAACATATGGAATGAAACTATACATCCACAATGTATTTGCTGCAAAGAAGAATTCATCATTCAAGACTTAAATGATATCAATGTTGTGAAGTAAAATGCGGAAGTCAAAATTTTCATGTCTAATCTCTAACAAATCCAGGATTTAAGTTTTCCTGAATTACAAATATTAAAAGTTAGCTCACCTTTCCACAAGATCCGCAACAACTCCAACCAGAAGCCTTCAAGTGGAATGTCTCACAAAATTTTCCATCCTCGTAAGCAGAACTACATTCACATGAAATTACGAAATGTATTCACGATGTAAATAAGAAGGCTAAAAGTCACTTAAACGATATGAAGCTATCTCGTGAATGCACCCATGAGCACAAGAAAGCTGGCGCATCTTAATACTTAAACTTCACTTTTGATGCAACCTTTAGTATGGGAAATTTACATGAAGTCCTACTTTGCACATTAAACCATTTAATCTGAAAAAATTTAGAAAGACAAACAACTCTTTTTTTCTCTAATATGTTTGCAAGCAAGTCAATTCTGACATAAGTTTCTAAGTTGTCTCTCTATCCAAAAGTAAAATGAAATTAATTATTATCGTCTAGACGTCTACAAACACAATGATTGGGCTAATAAATCCACGTTAACTCTTAAAAGTTTTACTTCTTAAAAGTGATATGAGTTAGACGCAGTTCAGGAATTACCAACAATGTTGAAAGGACACGGACATGCTTGACGGACATAACACGACATGGACACGTTAGCATGTGATTAATATAAATCCTTTAAAATTGTAGATTTATGAGTTCTATCTTTATGTTTTATAAGATCAGTTCTTTTCTTAGTTTTAAATTTTGTTCATGAATTTTTTAAAAGTGGTTGATATTACTCTGTCGGGAAGGAAATATACATAGTATAGGTCATGGAGTGTTCGAGGAGTATCATGATGGACACGATACGACATGTGTTGAACAAGGGCACATAGCACCAATAGGAGTGTCCATGCACCATAGATTACCAAGAACAAGTTTCACAAAGTAATTTTAGTGCTTGTTTGAATAAAATTGTAATGAAATTATAATGAAAATGAGTAGTGAGTCCTACGATACGTGTTGATAATAAGCCTATGTTTGGTACACATTCTTTCAAAATACATTTTTTCAAAACTCATTTTCAACCACACATTCTTTAATAAAATAATATTTTCTATCACATCAATAACTTTTTTTACTTTTTAACCACATATTTCCCATCATATCACTATTTAAAATATATTCTTTCCTCAATAATATCCATCAAACACACCCTAAGTGGATAGTTGTTGTGAATGGATGGTTACAATTAAATTTGACTTTGACTTGAAATTATAAGAAGATTATGATTTCAGACAAACAAGTTCTTAATAAAAAAATATCTTAGTAATCTCGATAATAAGAAAAATATATTTGTTATCTAATTTGAACTAAAAACAAAAGTAATGTAATACAGGCAAATAAGGTTTTCCCTTTTCCCTTTTCCCTTTTCCTTTCAAATAAAAATAATAATACTAAGACAAAGAAGAAGAAGATCCCGTCCCCTAAACAAATTTACGAGCGTTGTTCAACAGGGAAACCCCAATTTTTTATGTGGAATGGTTTAATCACTATTATGATTTATCAGTAGAACTGATAAAATAACTTATGAAATATTGAAGTTGGAATTTTTTTTATCGAAAAGTAAGAGTTCAACAAAATGATTTTCTCTTACAAACAAATCTACATCAGATGAATATGACCAGAAACTTCCACAAAAGGAACCCGCAGCGAGGCTACTGATACAAAGATTTTCCTTTGTCAATACCTTAGTTGGAAGTTCAAAAAAACCTGATATTCCACTCTACAATTGCAGTATGGCCTAGCAATATTTAATTAACAACGGAGTATGATACTGTCAAGCAACAAAAATTATGCATTTTAAGTTGTACTTTGCCATTTACCAATTAAAAGTTCCAATATTTAAGGCAAGTCTCAAAAACCCGATTTCCATTTTCCACTCCAAACGCAGCATAACCCAGTAATCCTAACTAAACATCGGAATAGGATACTATCAATCAACAAAAATATGAATTATAAAGGATCATGCTCTTTCTTATATGTAAAATTCGCCAAACACCCAAGTTCCAGTCTTCTTCCTTCCACCACGAAACTTTAAGCCAGAGCCCAGATGCTCTAATGAAACTTTCCCAATACATATTTCCGGAAGTTGAAAAATGGTAGCAGTAAATTATTGACTTGAGGAAGCAAAGCTGAATAAAATATCTAAACACTGACTGACGTAGAAAAGTCCATTTTCAAAATCTGTGAACCATGAGAAAACACAAATAGTATTCATACAGAAAACCGTATTTGCTGAACAAAGCTTTCCATTTTTTCACTAAAAAGGTAAGGAAAAAAAGAATCAGAAATTCTAAATTCAAATTTTAAACAAACAATGAACAGAAAAGAAAAGTCAACAAGAAGTCAAACCAGTAAAACAAAAAAAATGGAAAGTATATTGCTTACGCGCAGCGATCGCAAAGGTCAGCGTACTCGCCAGTGCGAAGACGCCAACCTCTTCTCCATTTCTCCAACGGCTCTTTGCAGTTCGAATTGAAGCATAACTTAGTCGAAGAAGACGACGACGACATGACACAAACAGACCTAAACCCAAACTATAGATACCTATATTGTGTATCTAAAAAAAAATCTTCAATCCAGGTGTTGTTATGAAGCGTAAAAATCCTTGTTTTAGAGAGAGAATGACGCAGAAGTGCAGTGAGAGAAAGTGCGTACTGGTGCGTTACATTTGTCGTCGTGGTTTCAACTGTTCTAAATTGTCGTCTCCTCGTTACTGTCGTTGGACGCAAATTCCACGTCATCTGAAACTAAAGCCTATCAATCATGCTTTTGAAAGAAAATTTTTACAGAGCATATTCATGACTAAGTCACCGGTGCACATTTTGAAAGTAAGAATGNCCACGTCATCTGAAACTAAAGCCTATCAATCATGCTTTTGAAAGAAAATTTTTACAGAGCATATTCATGACTAAGTCACCGGTGCACATTTTGAAAGTAAGAATGTATTTTTACTGTTGATGTGATGAAGAATATGTGGTTGAAAAAGAAAGAAAAATTATTGATGTGATGGAAAATATTATTTTATTGAAGAATGTGTGGTTGAAAATGAGTAGAAGAATGAGAATGACAAAAATAATGTGGACCAAACAGGGCCTAAATTCTTTTGAGGGTTAAAAAAAAAAAAAAATAGACGAATTAGATGTTGCGACGACAGCACCTATACGAATAATTTCTCATACTTGAGGCTTTTTCCAAACCCTATTTTCATTTTCGTTTATTTAGAAAAGTGTTGCACCACATATACATGGACATGGTATGCAATAAAAAAATATTTCTTGTACATAATTATTTACATAATGATGATGTATCAAAATATAAATAGAAAAACTATTTGATAGATGAGATCTTGATCCAATTAAATATCGTCACATCATCTGTTGGTATACCATTATTTAAATTATTATGTACATGTTTCGCCATCCAAATGCAACACATGCATGATGCATCTAGATGTATTATTTACGAATTAAATGTCTCTTTGGCAGAGTTTTTATTTTTTGTAAAAGTATTTTCTCGGGAAGCTATCTTATTTGACATTTAAAAACTAATTTTTAAAAGAATTACCTCTTTCGAAAGAACTTGTGAAGAAAATCATATCGAGTCAACTTCCTCCGAAAGTCTAACTAGAAGAAATACTTTTATAAGATTAACCAAATGTCCAAAAATAACTTTTGAGTCTTAACCAAGGACATAATTCCATTCTACTTTTGACATCCCAAATTGTTATTGAACTTTTAAAAATTCTGAATAATCTCATTATTTTTTATTGTCACCCTATCACCTGCTATTTGAAAATTAAAGATATCAATCATGTGATGTGATTGATAAATTATTGATTTTCTAAACGATATCAAGTGATAAAAAAGCCCCCGTTTGGTCCCCAATATTTCTCATTAAATTATAATTTATTTTATTTCTCTTTCTGTCAACGACATATTTTTCAATAAAATAATATTACACGTAAATTCAAAAAAAAAATCCTTCTTTTTCACCCACACATTTTTCAAAAAATTAATATTCATTTCATTATAATGTCAAATAATGAGAGTCAAAACACGTGCTAAGAGACGTGATTAAAAGCTCGATGAAAATGAAGGATCAATTTTGAAAGAATTTTAAAGTTCAGTAATTGTTGAAAAGCAACTTTAAAAGGACATTAACTATGATTTTCACCTTGACTTAAAAGACTAATAAACCTTTGTTTGGCCTCCATTTTAATTAGATTTTGAGGAAAAATATATTGTAAAATAGTAAATTTTTAAAAAATATATGATTAATAAGAAGAGAGAAAAATAAATTATAATTTTAATGAAATCCAAACATGAGCTTAATGGCATTTAAAAATTCATTGTGCGCATCTAGAGCATGTTTTGTTGTACTTAAAGTTTGTTAAACATGCTTTACATTGATTAATAGCTTCTCGAGATTAAAATCAAGAAATCAAACTAAACTTCGATATATGATATTTCAAACTTCATAAATAAGCAAAAAAGCCATATCACAAGTTAAAAATCATTTTAAAACAACTACAATTCAGAAATACGACTTTCTTTATCTTCGATTTGTTTTCCCTCCTCTCTATTCATCGTCTCTATACAAAAAAAGTTCATTTCAAACAAGTGAAATAGGCTGGAGACCACATTGCAACCCAATCAATAGATTGGCGATCAATAGTGCAAAAGTTTCCCTTTTATTTATACTTTCATTAGAGCTTGTTTGGTAGAAATTAAAATCGAATTAAAATTGAAAAACTAATCGTTATTGTCGACTTTTATTAGACGAGTGAGACTCAATAACGACTATATTTTCAATTTTAATTGAATTAAAATCTCTCCCAAATAAGCTCTAAGTCACATTTGAACTTTATTTAAAACCTTGTTTTTTAAAAAATATATATATATTTTTAATATCAATAAAATAATTTTTTGTTTCTACAAAAATGGAAATTCCTTTTAAGAGAGGGGGAAAAAAAAAACAATTACTGCGCGAAGTACAACTAGATAAGCGTGTTCACATTCTTCAGCGCTTACTCACTTAACCCAACTCGCCAAAAGCCCTATTCTGGACGCCTTCAAACCAATTAAGGGTTTACCAGTGAGGGTCGTACGGCGGCAGCAATGGAGGAAGCGGTGGCGACGGACGAGGGAACCACACAGCCTCTACGCTCAAGAGCTCCACACATTAAAAAGAGAGCACTCAAGAACAAATCTCTCTCAATATCTTTCAACGAGAAAGACCTAAAGTAAGTATTTCTGTACATGCCTGTTGCACACTTACATACAAGACTCTCTTATTTGCTTTGATTTGCTGCGTATACAGGGATTATGTAACTGGTTTTCACAAGAGAAAGAAGAAGAGGAGAAAAGAGGCACTGCAGAAACAAGAATTAGCCCTACGCAGAAAACGCATTGAGGCTCGCAAAAAGGTTCACAATTAATTGCGAATTTTTATCCTATACCAAATTGCAGTTTTATTGATGCTTGATTTATTATATTTTTGTAGCTTCGCCATATAATTTTCTTCATTTGGATGATTATTCCTCGGGCGGGGTATATCTGCAATTTGCGCGATTGCTATTAAGCAGTCTAAGCATATAAATTGATAATTTTGGAAAAAAAAAATGGAAAAGGAAACAACTCCTTACAGTTGTTCAGTGTTTAAAAGTTAGCTATTTTTGTGTAAGTTTGTTCTCTTTGTTTCCCCATCCGGGTGAAAAAGTTCACAATGTGATTGCAACTGAATCATTTTATGACAAAGTTGACGACACGACCAAGGAGGATGCTCGTCAGCTGGTAAATCAACTTTGCTCAAGAAAAAATCTGATCAATTTGGTCGCATGTTTCTCCTTTTAGAGAGCAATATATTGTTATTTATTTGAACTATTTGTTGTAGGCATATTAGAATCCACTTTAAAGGCAAATTCCCATGGCTAATATGTACCATTTTAACAGATAAACCTTTTTATCGTGTAGTCCTCCTGCATCAGAGATGTTGTCCCGGAACTTCATTGGTGATGTTGCTTTTTCATTGCATTAGTTCTCTTATCTAGAATTGGGCATTGTGAATATTTTCTTACATAGGTGTTAAAGTTATACTTCTTTACAAAAGCTCAACAATTATTACCACACTTTTTTTTTGAAGTTTCAAGGGATTTTTGTACTCACCATTTACAAATTAAATCCTCTACTCCTGAAATGATCTTTTCCTCGAAATTTATTTTCGTATTTTTCAGTTTGTGTAATATTGACATTCGAATTTTGTAGTTGATTCCCATCATTTTACGTTGTGTGGCTCTTGTTTCTTGGGACATAAGCAAAAAGTTTCCTAATTGTTTTCTTAGCAGAAAACCTAAAATCCAACTCTAAACTAACTCACGTTGCTCGCAGAGGTGAATGCACAAGGGTGCACGTGTCTGATAAATTTTACCTGTCCTGAAGTAGTTGATAGCATTGCTTGACTGTGGCTGAGAATCTTACGACGAATTGTGCTGCAGTTGACTAACAGCTATCATGATATAAACTTTAATTTAATGGAGAATTTACCCTATATTAATTTATTAGCAGCTGCCCGATCATTAATATTTTTCTTACTCTCAAAGGCCATTTTGTTGAGCAAGTTTTATAGGCGCTTTAATTTTGCTGGTTCTAATGGTTCTGCAGAGAAAATTGGAGAGGGAGTTTGCTATTTATGGTGGAGCTGCACCTGATTCAGGCATAGTATCTGATGGACCAGCTGAGGACAATGAAGACGATGAGGAGACTGAGCCTGTGGCATCAATTGCAGGTAATATGCAGATATGCTATCCGCTAACAAATCCTAAGATATGCATGAGAAATAGCAAGTATTATTTTGAATCCTTTTGAGGAGGATTGGCACAATTTCCCTGCATCGCGTGGCAATCATCGACTTTTTGCATGATTAGGGCCATAGACTAATTTCAGAAGAAAATGATTATTTCACTCAATTTAAATCCAGATTCCATGTTGCTAGGAAGACTGGTTGTGGCCATAGAAACTGCAGTCTAGCTGAATCCTTTATGTAGGAATGCTAATAAATTTCCCCTCTTCATGTGTATTTTGGATTTATTGCACACGGTGAACATTTTTGGTTATTTTCGTGTTATCTGCTCAATGAATGCTGTAATTAATCTAGATATATCATTGAAGCACCTCCTTGAACACAAAACAACATAACTTAGTGTTAGAGTGCATAATATGATGGTTATTTGGCAGGTAGTTGGCTGAAAAACTTCATGAAAGTAGACTTGTCGAGCATTTATAGAACTTTTTAATAGATCCAAGCTTCCAGTTAACCTAATTTTCTCATTTAAAAGGGACGACAATGTATGACAATGGTGACATGCAAGTCACAGTGACAACAAGCGAGATCTCTCGCGAACAAGAGAACAGTATTCTTGAGGGAGCAAGGCCTCGGTACATTGAAGGGCATGAGAAGAGTAAGCAGAACATTATTCCTGTGAGTAAGAAACTGCAATTTAAGAAGGCTTCAAAGAAGAGATCTCGGCCAAAGCCACAGAACAAGAGAGATAAAAAGAAGGGAAAGAAGAAGAATACGAATAAAAGGCACTAGACTTGTAATCTCTCTCTATCTCTCTCATGGACCCAACTTTTTAGATGTTCCATTTGTTTTACTTTCTACTTGAAGAGTGTGCTTTTTGTAATCTAATATATTAACTTTCAATATCTCCATCAGGGTGTTGACATTATGATACTTTTTATTCATGCTAACTTACTTCAAGTGAATTTTATATATTTAAACAAATTTGGAGGTGGCACTTTTTTCTTATTTTCAAGTACAAAAAAGGTTATCTACTTGAGACTTGAGAGCAAATCCATTTTTTATTCTCTCTCACACACACACACACACACACACAAGAATAAAGTAGCTACAGTAATTAACCGGTTTGGCTACCGTGCAAGCATTTTGTCTTCCCACATACAGTACATCTACCTGCGTTACAAAGGAAACCAGATTGGAACCAGTTCAGCAAGAAATCGAGGGTCCAAAAATGAACAGTAAATGGCCATTGTCTCTTTGAAGGAAAGGTTGAGATAAAAACCAAGGGTTAATCCATTTGTACATAAGAGTTTGTACATAATGGATTACTTTCTCACACATAATGCACGGGACTCGCATGTATTTAAAAATTCCGACAACGTGGTCTCTATCTCCATTGTGAGTAGTAGGTGAAAGATTCGGTAAAAAAATTCGGTACATGTAGTATGATCAAAAAACTAATAAGGTGTAAAGTCAAGTTTGTCTTGTTTTTAATTTATTTTTTGTTACAAGAAATCCATACTTTGTTTCTAGCCATCAGTATTGATCGGAACTCATTGATTTAACAAGTATGCAACAAAAATTTCTCTTTTGTTTGTAGTTCATACTTGCTAATTTTCAGTGTAGTTAATTATTGCGTCTAAATTAAAAGAAGCAAATTTCTTCAAACAAAGGAGATGCAATAAAAAGTTAAAAAATTCGATCCTCAAAATTATGACCTGTAATTTCATAGATATTTGAAAGACCCAAGTCCTAACTACAATATTTGGGGTTAAATAAATTCCATGGGACCTATGGAATATTTCTTTTTGTTTTAATTTGGTCATTGAAATTTTCTTTTTTGCCCCCAAAAAAAAAAAACTCTCAAAACTCTCTTTTTCTATCTTCTTACTGGGATGTATTACACTTCTCAAAACATCTCCTATTCATAGTGAAAGGCTTGTCATCCTTCATTAGTTACACCATGTCCATTTTCAACAAAATCTGCAAAAGGTGGTTGTCTTCTTCTATTCATTTTACGGCTAAGAAAAAAATATTTCCTTTGCATAAAATTTCTTTGCCTCATTTTTCAAATTGTTTAGTCAACACAAGAGGCAAGTGGCTTGATGGTTGAGTCAACAAAATTTTAAAGAATCTTTTCTGGAAGAATAATGCTATGTGTACACCTCATGGTGTACACACGGCCTTACACCCCCACGGCCTTACACCCCCCTCACATAGAGGGGGGCCCATTAATATTTGTGGGCCCCCCTCCATGTGAGGAGGGTGTAAGGCCGTGTGTACATGATTATGTACACATAGCGTGATCCTTTCTGGAAATAACGACCAATTGGCATCAGTTGGTGGGGTTTAAGTCAAGTCTTCCTTTTTCCTTTGTTTAATCAAGAAATCATTATTTATCCAAGGATTATTAATAGTTGGAACTTTGATTTGACAAGTCAATAAATTTTTTTAAAGCGTTATTGCTGTACTACTACTGAGCTGGAGAGCCACTTTTAAGCACTCTACAGGAATGAAAGATGGTATTAGGTATATAGTAAAGGAGGAAGCTCTTCTCAAGTTCAAAGATGAGAAGATGGTATTAGGTACATAGTAAAGGAGGAAGCTCTTCTCAAGTTCAAAGATGAGCGTATTGATGATTATGGCCGACTCTCTTCTTGTGGAAATGAAAAATATAAGAAGGGTTGTTGCAAATGGAGTGGCGTCATTTGTGATAATTAAACTAATCATATTGTTGAGTTGGATCTTTTTGGTACATCTCCAAGAGGTAACATTAGCGTCTCGTTGCTTGAAATACAACATTTGAAATGTCTAGACCTCGATTCCAATGATTTCAATTATAGCAGAATCTTACAATTCATTGGCTCCTTAGGCAGATTACAATGTCTTTCTCATCATCATGGCAACCTTTCTGAATTGAATTCTCTTCATCTTGGCTCATTTAATGATGGTTCACTAACTAGCACAAATCTTGATTGGCTTTCTCGACTTCATTCATTAAGTCGCCTGTCCACGATCTCGGTTAACCTCACAATGGCAACCGATTGGTTACAAACAACAACCAAGCCTAAATTTTTAATATTAGATTCGTGTCACCTGCTAATGGTACTTCCTCCTCACCTTCCACGTCCAATGCTTCTAATTCTCTTTTTATCCTTGTGCTCTCGGGAAATGAGTTCTCTTCTTGGATATTTCCTTTGGTGTTAAACTTAAGCAGTAGCCTTCATTTACTTGACCTTAGTTTCAACAAATTACAAGGTGAGATTCCAATATCCTTGGGGAATATCAGTAGTTTAACTATTTTAGATTTATCTGGTAACCAACTCAGAGGGGAAGTGCCTCATCCTACATTATATTCCTCGTTAATAGACTAAAATCTTTCTGATAATATGTTTAATGGTACCGTGTTCCAATGCATAGGAAGCCTTTCCAAACTAGAATTGTTGTTTCTTGGTTTAAACAACTTTGAAGACATAATCACTGAATCACATTTCTTTAATCTGTCCTAGTTACAATATTTGGACTTGTCTTCCAACCTACGTATCTCGTTCAATATCATTTTAGGATGGAATCCTCCCTTTCAACTGACAGTTGTATCTTTAGCTGGTCGCAAAGTAGGCCGACATTTTCCCAAATGGCTTAGGACACAAACAAGATTAGAGGATCTTGATATCTCTAATGTTGAAATTTCGGACACGTTCCCTGATTGGTTTTGGGAGCAAAGTCCAAAATTATCAAGATTAAGTGTATCACATAACAATTTTCAAGGCGTCCCTCCTGATTTGTAGTCAAAGTTCACTACTTTCGATTCCATAGATATGAGCTTTAATCATTTTAATGGTTCATTAACAATTTTGCCACATAATTGATCAATAATGGATTTGTCAAGTAATGAGTTTTCTGGGTCGATTACCAATTTATGCAATGAAACTAGTTGTTATTGGAATTTTCTTGACCTCTCGAATAACTTATTGTCTGGACAGCTTCCGGATTGTTTTGCAAACCTACCAAATTTGAAATATCTTAAACTGGCACATAATAATTTCTCTGGAAAGATTCATTCACTAAATATCAGTTCATCATTGCACTTACAAAACAATAGTTTCACTGGAGAAATTCCATGTTGAAGAATTGTACTTCCTTGACTTTCATTGATGTTTCACGAAATAAGTTGACTGGTAAAATACCTATATGGGTGGGAGATACTTGGACTAAATTAGTCTTTCTGAGTCTCAGGTCCAATGAGTTCTTTAGTAATATTCCTTCAAACTTGTGTCATCTTGTACACTTATAAGTGTTGGACTTTTCTTTAAACAAGATTTCTGGTGGTATACCAAAATGCCTAAACAATCTTACTGCTATGATTAAAATGGATTCTGAGTTTGATGGGACATTTTGTTTTCAATACTATGGAGGCTTTGAGAGTGCATTTGTAACATGGAAAAGGAAAGGGCTGAGTACATAAATACTTTTAATCTGGTGAAACTCATTGATCTTTCAAACAACAATTTAGTAGGTGATATTCCTGCTGAAATTACCGGTCTTGTAATGTTAGTTGGATTGAACCTTTCAAGAAACAACCTATCTGGATTCCTTCCTACAAATATTGAACGACTAAGGTCTTTGGATTTACTTGATTTTTCAAGAAACCACTTCTCTGGTGGTGTTCCAAATGGCATTTCTCCAAGGCCTTGATATAAAAGCTAAACAGGAAATTGCGAGGGAATTGGCAAAAATAGTTTTCGGTTCGTATACGTAGCAGTTAATTTACTGGGCAGTTTTTCATCCACAACAAGGGAAGATTCAGTTCAAAGATTTGCTCAGGAAGTGAGTCAAGTGACTGCTAATCCTCATCGCGTATTTTTCATCCAAGGTTTAGAGCACACAGATTGTTGCTCTAAAACCTGCATAAAAATAGCAATCAAAAGGGGAAGAATAGAGAATGCAGATGGTGAAGAAGTTAGTCTTTGTGATGCCATTGTCATATTGAGCTCTGAGAGCATTGGTACAAGGACATGTTCTTCTTTTACCAAGCAAAAGTCTGACGAATCAATGGCGGAAAAAGGTTGTGTTTCATTGGATTTGAATCTCTCTTTTGATGATCATGATAGTACTGTTTGTGTTGAAGATGAGTCCATTAACGATCAAGATATAGGGCTTCTTGAAAATGTGGATAGATGCAGTCTTTAAAATTTAAGAACTGTAGGAGACAAAAGAATCACCTTTTCCACTCTTTGATTTTCGAAACCAAATATTCTCATCTCTAGAAAGCAATAAAGTCGAAGAATAAGGATTCGAGATTATATAATTAACTCAATAATTAAGGAAAAGTAAAACTAAAATAATGAGAAAAACATGGATAAAGAATCACTTTAAACCTTAAAAAGAACATATTTTTTACTTTAGAAAAAGGAAAAGATGTTTGGCTATATGACTTTGATTAAACCTCTAAGCATAAGTAGGGAATTTGTCCCTATGGGCTTTTCAAAAGATTAGGAGAATAAGGGTCGAGTTATAATTTTCCTTTTTAAACGATATACTTTATTATTGTGGCTCGTATATAATTATTTCGTTTGTACTAAAACAATGACCTCATCCATCTTCTTCCGATCTAAACCTACATCGTCTTCATTGTGGTAAACGTGCGTTACTATGGAGGTGTCACTACCTCGAGAGTTCATTATCGTCACAGTCATTATGATTAAATGTGACCCATACCTTCATGCGAATCTTTTGTTAGTGTTCAAGACTTTATTTTGCGCGTTTGACATGACTTTTTTCTTACAAATAAAATTCTAATAAGTTATTTAGCCTCCGTTCGGATAATTTTATATATTATTTATAAATTGTCAAATTTCATTTTCAATCACATATTCCAATAAATTCATTTTTATTTTATAAATTAAATCATTTATAAATTCTTTTCAAAAGGAGGCCTAGTCACGATAATGATTAAAAAAGGAAAATGATAAGATAAAAAAGAACTTTTTTCTCCACCAAAAACTCAATTTCATATGTATATATATTAAAAGTTGTATTTTTAGTTCTCTCCGGTGGTGTTTCTCGAAGGAGGGAACTTCAGGAGGCGGAAGGAAATTGGAGATTTTTACCCATTTATATTGGAGCTTGAAATCTCAAATATTTCAATTGTTTCATATGATGAACAATTTATAAGATTCAAATTTTTTTTCCCTATTATCAAACGAAATGCTAGAAGGGGAATCAAAGTTTCTTGGCGATTTGATAGCCTCCATTGGTACTTATAAATTCAAGGATACGAAAAAAGTGACATAATTAAAAAGAGAGATATTAAACCTCTGTTTGATATATAAATAAAATAAAATTTATTTTTTTCTTATTCATTTTCAGCTACACATTCTCTCGATAAAACAATTTTGCATGTGTACTCATTTTAACTACATATTTGTCAAAATATCATTTTTCACAAAATTTATTCTCAAAAATCTATATCAAAGAAACCATAAATATTTGTATGTGTTCGATCCAAGATATTCAGACATTACACATTGCCATTAAGTGCTTGTTTGGATAAAATTATAAGTTGTTGAAACCATAATTTGATAGACATGAGTGGCAGATAGTAGGTAGTTGTCGATCTTACAAAATATGTGAATCATATTAATGATTGACTTTGATTATTATATCATAAATAAATTAAAATGTTTATCAAAGATGCACAACGGGTAAGATTATCATGTAACTATACTAGCTATAAAAATGCTCCTAGAAAAATGCACAAAGAATTGAAGGATAGAGTAGGGTGTGGTGGGGGAATTGAGGTTGGGAAGAAGATGAAGCTTTTTTTATTCTTTTTTTATTATTATTATTTTATTTGAAAAAATATAAAGTCGCTATTTTGTCCTTTTAAATTGGTCAACATGTGATCGGGACTTTTTTTTTTGGACTCAACGTTGCTACAAACAAAATATTAGGATAAAAGTTGTAACAAATTAAAAGATTTGGAACCACAAATGTAATTATCCCTTATTTATTTTAAATCTGCTCATATTTCGTTAACTGCTTGTACAATAAATTCATTTATTTATTTTAAATCAAGTTCCACTTTTACTACTTCAATTGTAAAATTATAGTTAATTCTACTACTTAATAATTAAACTATTTAATTATCCTACAGACTTCCTCTTTCAGTAATTGGGTGACAGAGAGCATCCCTGCTAGGGTGGCACACTTTTGTAGTCTTTGATTCTCTTTTAAACCAAGGTCTCGCCCCAATTAAAAAGTGTTGGCACTAGCTAATTTAATAATTTAAGCATGTTTGATATAATTCTTTTAGTAATAGATTTTTTTTAAAATGGTAGTTAAAAAAGCAGAGAAAAATTATGAATTTACGTGCAAAATTATTTATTACGAGAATATATATGAATGAAAAGGAATTCGTGAAAAAATTAACCTTGTAATATGTACCAAACATGCTTTAATTTTAGTGTAAAATGTTGACCCCTTTTTGAGAAGGGATCGACACTAACCAATTTTAAAAGTTAATTTTGAAAACTTTTTTCATGTTATTACAACCTTCAAGTAGAGATAGCAACGGGGCGGGGTGCCCCGCGCCCCGCCACGTCTTAGATGGCTCGGGGCTGGGCGGGTGCGGGCCTGCCCTGTTTCCTGCCCCCCC
>CAIGRT010131653.1:0-12867 GCA_903798405.1 Fraxinus platypoda
CTCCAGATTTGAGAATTATAACTTATAAGCAATCTTATGCTGATTAAGGAATGTCGGAATTGAGTTATACAACCACTGTAGGACTAGAAAAGCATGTGTAGAACCTGTGTCTGAATCATGAGTAAACATTAATTTCTATTTCCAGACCTTCATCCACGAATCATGGCTCACTGAGGCAATCCTGTGAGTCCCATACGTATTTGTCAATGCAGAAACTATACCCTCATGCGCACGACGGCTCCAAATTTTGCTGCCATCCATTGGATTCCAGATTTGAAGTGACTGCAAAGCGCTTAAACAAGTAAACTCGATGTACTAAATTCAAAGTGATGATGTTTGATGAAGTTTAATACAGAAAATATACGTAACACATCGTAGTACAAGATATAAAATTTATTTCAATCTTGACTTCAGAAGAGTTAAGGCTTCAAAAACCAAAACAACTAGAATATAGTAAAAGGAAACATTTTATACCTGGTAAGAACCAATAGCTAGGACTAGTGAATACACGGGATGGAATGTACAGGACATAAATTTATTTTCAGTGGACTGCAACTGATGAACGGACTTTCCACCTGCTGCAATTGACCATATGCGTGCACAATCTTCACTGACAGAAGCCATGAATCTGCCACTGGTATCCCAACACATCGAGCAAATATCTTCGGCATGTCCCTAGAAATTAAAGGAGTAAATTTATATCATATCTAATTTAATGCATGCATGCAGGGACAAGAATGACACAAAACATCCTCGTAAGGAGCATTAGATAGCATAACTGCATAAGACGGTATTAAGAAAGTGAAAGAAGCTAAAATTTTGTTTGTCGAACCCAATACTTTGTTACAAATTCGCACTTGGATTGATTCAACAAATTACAGCGTACCTCTAGCCGGTACTTGACGGTGCTAGTCTCAACATCAATCATATTGATAACATTTCCTGTAGCAGCAGCCAAAAGGCTCCCAGATCGAGGTTGGAATCTAACTTGTCTATTTGCTCCCTACAGTTGCACCGTGGAAAAAATCAGAAGTAAGAGTCATCTTAAAGAATAACGGGAATTCAGATAACTTGTCTTCAGCAGTTATTATTTCTTCCAAAGTTACTTCATATATGTAATAAACACTAACTTATTTGCACTCAAATTCACATCTTGAATCTTTACCATGCGTGAAAACTCGAGAAATTATAAATGGAAATTGAAATAACTCTTAAAACCATTTATCAACATATAAACGAAATTCATACCAAGGAAGACAATTATTATCGGAGTAAATTAACCATGATAGTGAATGGGCAGAATAGAAAAAAGTGGTCGTCCACAAAACTACATAACTGACCTTAAAGGCGAGAATGCAAGCAGATTCATTGACATTCCACAATCGAATCTCATCATTTCCGTCACAAGAGCAGAGGATATTGACCTTTTCCGGGTGGAAATCCAATGACATCACAGGTTTAGCATGCCCGACAAGCATAGAATTTGATTTTGCCGGCTAAAACACCAGTCATGAAAGGTGTAAGCTTTTCAGTCAGAATAGTAATTTTCCATTTGATCTATTTTATGTTTTTAGACCATGTCAATCAATATTCTTTGAAATATTTAAGGCAATGAGTTTAGACACAGTGACACACTACACCTCAAAGCTATTTGCATAAATATTTGAAAAAACAAAAGGTAAATAAACATATCAATGTTTTTAGTATATACTAGACCAAAACCAAGATCTACCAAATTTGAAGTAAATATTTTATGCAAAATCATGTGGATGGTAGGTCTGGCTGACAAAGTATATTAGGAAAAAACCTAGAAATGGCAACAGGCATTAGACAATAGACAGGAAAAAAGAATCGGAAAAGCTTTAGCACCTTGACAGCATCCCATACTTGCACGTTTTTGTCAAACGAAGATGTTGCAAAAACAGTTGAATTTGGCTTGAAACGGATGTCTGAAATGATATGCGAACGTGCTTTTATAATTTTCGATGAACGAGATTCCAGATTCCAAATCAGTACCTATTACAATATGATGCAAGATGCAATAGCTCATGAGATTTTTTTTAACAAAATCTTTGTTTGCAAAATGTAAATCTTCAACAAAAATTCAGAAAGAAAAATGATTGAGAAGCACTGTATAAACCTTGCTATCATGCCCAGCAGCAGCTAGTAACTTTCCCGATGTTGAAAAATGGCAACATCTAAGCTTGGTTTTAGTTTGGAAGCTTTCAACTTCTTCAAAAGAGAGGCCTGTAATATCGAAAAATCATGATCTTTCAATCAACGTAACCCAAGTAGCCTGATGAAATTGTCCATGTGCATCTTCATGTTGGTGCATCTTCATGTTGGCTACTGTTAAGAATTGAGGTTTCATCTTAAAAGGTCAATCTTATTAAGAGGAGTAACCAAATCTTTTATAAATTGGTTTATGTTTACATTTTTAATCGATGTGAGATTCTATCCTTTAACATGCCCCAGTAAGATGGTGGCTCGTTTGAGCAGACTAATCTTGAAATTCGTATACTCACTTTTGAAGTCTTAACCGGATCGAATTGCTCGTTAGAGCTTAATGAGCTCTGATACCATGTTAAGAATTGGGGTTCCATCTTAAAANTTTATCGATGTGGGATATATATCCCTTAACACGCCCCCGCAAGATGGTGGCTCATTTGAGCAGACCAATCTTGAAATCCACGTGCTCATTTTAGAGTCTTAACGGGATCGAATCGCTCGTTGGAGCATAATGGGCTCTGATACCATGTTAAGAATTGGGGTTCCATCTTAAAATGTTAACATTATTAAGAGGAGTAACACAATTCTTTATAAATTGGTTTATGTTTACATCTTTATTCGATGTGGGATTCTATCTCAACTACCATGGAATTTGTACCGCACTTGCCACTGTGACTGACAAAATAATTCCCAGATTTTTCTATCATCTATATTTATAATGTGTACTTCTAGAATTATTGGTAAGCTCAATACCCCAAGCCTCAAGAGGCACAGATGAAAACCGATCCTAGGAGTTAAAAAAAAAAGTAGCAATTAACTCATCTCTGAACCTCTACGTATTTTCTACGGTCTTCGTGATTCATTGAACAAATTACTAATGTCTGGAATGGCTCTGACAATGGAAATTTATGCTCTAATAAAATGGAAAAATATTATTCAAAAAGCAGCTAGTAACTATTCATGTCATTAATCAGGGTTTCAAGGATAGACATCTTATATGCAAATAAAGGGTAATATTTTGTCAATGCAATTCTTCGAGATATTTAATTGTCTTGTGTACATCGTTTCCCTTATCCTTTTACGTATATATAGCATTTCAGTATTCAATAAAAATAGTAGAAAACTAGATCAACAAGATGACTCTTTGAGTCTTTTTCTAGTTCAAGAGTTCACCGAAGTCTTAATTAGTTGCGTCAACAAAGAAGAGGGGAGGAACAAACGAAATAACGAACATTGTCCCTTTTCTTCATCATCCTTATTCTGATAATTAACGAGACTTTCCAAGATTAAAATAATCGAATAACTTTAATATGAAATTAAACTGTAAAACTTGCCTTTCTGTTCATTTTTCTCACGTGCTGGAGAACTATGTGGCAAAGTGCTCATGTCATCTGGATTATCATTGAAAAAGCTGTCAACATCCAACGGTTCTTCTTCCACGACGTTCTTTCCACTCTCCCGCTCACAGAAAAAAGAAGATGGAGTAAGACACAAAAGCATATAATAATAATGGAAATGTCTGCATCATAATAATATGAAATCCAGAAGAGACCCTAATCTGTTGATACAAACTTGAAGAACTTTTATATACAGCTCCATGCAATTTTGAAATGTTAAAATCAAATCAAGTAATTGAAAAAGTATTTCTTTCTACTAAAATTACACTCTTAACAAATTTGAAATTTGAATGAATAAATGTTCATTGAGCTTGTATCTGTCTTGTTGAGAATTATGAACTAAAGGTAGTTGAGATACAATTACTGAACATATAATATGAGTAATTGTATAATGTTCTGGTCTAAGAATTTCAAAGAGAACAACACTATTTGTAGGGTTATGAACAGCTATAAAAGGAAAGATCCTAAACTATAATCCAATCATATTGGAAATAACATAATAATAATAATAATCTAGAAGATATTATGATATTAAGAATAAGTTTGTAAACTGATTGATAAAAGATGTAAAATACTTAGAAAATATGAGGT
Source organism: Fraxinus platypoda (assembly GCA_903798405.1). NCBI lineage: Eukaryota > Viridiplantae > Streptophyta > Magnoliopsida > Lamiales > Oleaceae > Fraxinus > Fraxinus platypoda. Next base: position 4,218 of record CAIGRT010131653.1, read on the forward strand.
ACTTGAATATATAGAAGGTGAATAACCGAGAGATAAATGAGATATTGTGCTAAGACAATGATTGTGGCCAAACTTTGGCAATTTGTGCAGCTTAGTTGAAACAAATGGGACAAAGGTGGCAGCGCCACCACCATGGAAAGACATCAAGTCTCAGATACAATATCAGGGTACAAAAGAGTTAGAAAGGCGAATGTAAGATCCTACGCCAAGCCAAGAGACTCTGATACCATGTTAAAATATGTGAATCGAATGTAATGAGACAAAAACAATGCAAGCAACTATAAAAATTGTTGTCAAAATATTACAAAGGATAACCTAATTTATATGGTTATAAACAGCTATAAAAGATCATATGCTATAACACAATCACATTGCAAAGAACATAAAAATGTTATGGTGTTACGAAAGTATAGAAATGCTTCCATATGTAATATATCGGGCATTTCAGTTCAAGCATTTCTGTGCCTGGAAAAAAAATCACCACTGCACTATCATGGATACATTAATAACGAGATAGAGAAAAGGGAAATAAAAAGCAAATGCTTATATCATCCGACATCCAACCTAAAACTACCCTCTAAAAAGTTTGAGAGACCACCCCCATTATCAGTATACTGTTATGACTATCTAGAAATTACACAGTCATTGCTTCTTCTTACTTGTAATTTTTTGCAATTTAAACTGTCATCAATGAGGATAGGATTGCCTGCATTGGTTGAATTTCTAGAGGCTGACAATTCCAGTTTTCCTGATGTTTGTACTGCCAAATTGGGCGTAAAATCTTGTTGGAGGAGGGCTTCAGTAGTTGCAAAGTGCTGCTGATGATTTGAGAACAATAAAAAGAAAAGACTATTTAATTTAAAAATGAAAAGCTTTGAGAAAACAAATAAGTGTGCAGCTACCCCTGAAATTTCTTAATATGTGAAAATTGCATGTACTTACAGTTGAAGGCAAATATCCTTGCGATGGAATTTGTTTTACTTCGTTTCTTTCTGAAATGAAAGATAACTAAAATCAACTACAAGAAGCTAATGGAACCAGAGGAATGATATAAATTCGAAAGGCAACTATCAACAAGAAAAGGTTTCACTTCCACTTTGATGAAGTCAATGAGAAAAAATTACCATTAAAATTGTCCTGCAGCATATGACTCAAATCCGGCCTTGGAATTGTAGGATTGAAATTTGTTGGCACATTTTGTGTTGTCTGAATATCCTAACATTTAAAGGAGATAAACCTTGAATGCACAGTTTCTTGTATAAAAATGTGATACGACTTAAAAGAAATGCACGATCGATGACACCTTAGATGAGGATGCTCCTATGGTCTCAGGATGCCTTGCAGTTCCAGTTCTAGCACAATATACGTCCCAAAATAAGGACCACCAGTCTGTTAAAAATTCTTTTGGAGGATAGATTGCTGAGAAAAAAAGAGCAAATAAAACCATTCAATGCATTGATAGAATAAACAAAAAACATGATTTGAAACTATGGTAGGGCGACTTCTTAGTGTTTCAACCCGTTATTATTTAAACGGTCGTGCATAGGAAAATAGAGCTAACTTATTCTATTAATAAAGTGATAAATAACGCATCGTAATTATATGACATTCAATGCAACAAAGATACATCAATAGTTCCCAACTGATGAGAAAATTTGGCGTAAATCCCATGCTTTGAAATCGACTTTTTCCCTCCTGAAATTGACAATGATTTAGTGGCTCCAATCACAATAAAATAAGCGATAAAAGGCCGAAAACTTACCAGAAAAAATTATTCAAAATCAAAAGTGCAAAATAATTTTTTTGGAGTGACAAAACAAGTTTTAATTAAATTATACAAGTGTAGAAAAGCTGGCCAATAGAGATTATACCATCGGCATTTGGAATAACTTCAGCCTCTCTAGCGAAAATATCAGCAACTGTGTGCATGTTGTTTGTGACCATGTAATCATGAATATACAAGTCAAGCCTGCAAACTCAAAATCAAAATATATATAAGAATAAGCCGAGGAATTAATATGTCTCTTGAAGAGGAAATTCAAGAATAAATAAACAAATCCTCTAGACATTCAAGAAAATGTAAACAAACTATCAAGGTATTCAAGAATTTCCTCAAGAAAAAATAAACAAACTATCCAGAAATTCAAGAATTTCCTCAAGAATAAACAATCAAGCAATTCAAGAACTTCATCATGAAAAAAAAACAAACTCTCAAGAAATTCAAGAATTTCTTAAGAGAAAAGATGGCATAGAAGACATGTATGAACTCACATTTTTTGAGCATCCCAGTCATCCATGATGAAAAAACCAACTCTTCACTCCACCAACAACAAGAAAAATGAAGGGGAAAAAAAGAATAACTTCAAAGAACGAGAATTGATTTCAAGAGTTAAAAATCTTTCTTCTTGATAAATAATAATGTTAACCAAAGAGACCCTATTTGGTTGATGACAAGAAAAAATGGCACTGAAAAATTTGTTTAGATAGAGAAAGTAGTAAGTGAATAAGTTAATTGGTGGAAGAGAGATGGCTGAAGGACAATAGTGCCACAATAGTTCAAAATGGTACTGAAGGTAACAACATAAGAACTTGCTTCAGTCCCTATTTATGTGCTACCGATAATGTAAGAGGTATTTAAGCAAAACAATGGGCTAAGTCTGCAGGTTTTTATTATTTTTTCTACTGATTACAGAGAATTTATCATGCATCAGGAAAAAAATTGTGCCTGGCGGGGCGTGGGGTGGGGAGGGGACTTTGGCACCTAATTTTCCATGGATTCCGTACATCAAATTCTATTGACAAAATCTTGACATTTACTTTAATCAGGATTTCACTCCTTTTAATATTCTAAATGTCATTTATATATTCAAATCTATCGTTTTAATTTGTTTATTGGGTTTCTGAATTATTTAAAAAAAAAAAAACTATATTTCTTGGAAATAAGAAAATTCGAGGTCGAAATTCTATTTTTATAACCATTTTCCTCTTAAAATGAGTAGGTTATTAATTGATAATCTCCTCATTAATAGGTGTTTACGATGAGCAGTATTCCCTCGAACTAATTTTGTCACTACTTGGATTTTGGTTGACAATGAGACAAAATGGTTTGAATCAACATAAATTTCACCAAAAAAGTCAGCACGATTTAAATGTAATTTGCCTTATATTAATTTTAATTCACCAATAAGTTGTTGCACTATGTGACAATACAACAAAAGTAAATTCGCTCAATTAAATATTAATTCAATTCTTATCCTCTACTAATATTTATTACATGCAATGCAATTAACTACTTGAAATTTTGTAATAAAGCTTTCACACTGAGAGTCAATAAGTGTGTAAATTGCAATAAAACAAGAATTTGTCAAATATAGACATGATTAAATGGGACAAGGCCTTCAATAATTTGTCTTTATAAATTATACTCACATGAGTTGTATCATTAACTGGATTTATTGAGATAAGATTTTCTGAGTGGACATCTTTAATATCCTAATTTATTTTCCAGAATAATTAAGCTTCTGTTTGGTACATATTCTTTCAAAACTCATTTTCAACCACACATTTTTCAATAAAATAATATTTTTCATCACATCAATAACTTTTTCTTAATTTTAACCACATATTTCTCATCATATCATTATTTAAAATACATTCTTTTTTCAATAATATGTATCAAACACACCCTAAAACAGTTCAATATAATCATAGTTGAAAAACTTAAGTCAAGAACGAATTGAATTTTGAGAAAACTTTCCAAAATCTATATGTAGAATGAGTTAAGAATTATGAATTGTTTTCCAAACAATGGACAAGGTCTGAATTTATTTATTTATTGTCTATGCAGTTTATTCGAAGTTTTTTTTTATTTATATATCGTGATTCAAAATTTGAAATATAGGGTTGAAGTTCGATTTTTGTTTACTTTTTTTTTTTTGTCATGGACGGATATAATCTCCTAATTTCGTAACGGTTTATTTCATACTATTTTATCATTTGTTGTTAAAAAAGATCTGTAAATTATATCTTCTTTATATTCTCTATAAAGATTTACGAATTGAAAAATTATATCTTTCCTTGTTGAGAGTATAATTAATTTTTAAATTTTCTAATATACATCTATTTAATGCGTCTTATTATCAACCAAACTACTACTCCTATTTAAACTATTAATTAGTGTAGGGGTGTACTAGAAAAAAGGTAAGTAAAATTTATATTTTCAATTATATTAATTACATTTTCTTAATTTGTGCGAAAATGAAAGTAAGTCCATCTTTATATGATGAAGGGAGTATCTTATTATGGACGCATAGGTGAATGCACGTTAATATTAATGCATTCTTCCATGAGAGTGCTCGTTCTCTTGAATATTTCATATCAAATTTTGAAAATCTGCTCTTATATGCTGAAGAATTGGTGAAGAATCAAATAAGTTGAATTTAGGTCTTAAGGTCTTGACTTCAAATGTTGATAATAAAAAAGTGACATTAAAGTCGTTTAAGAATACATTAATATGTATTCTTAAGAAATTTGAGTTCCTATGAAAAAATGAGTTAAAAATATATATTTTTTCTATTAGGGTTGCATTAAAGCTATGAAATTGTAAAGCATTTATAAAATTATTTAGATTCTGATTTTGATTACTCTTTAGGTTTTGCTGCAAAAGAAACAAGAAGCTTATGGAAAGTGAAATTCTAGAGTTGGATAATTTTAAGATTTAGTGTTCAAAAATATGGTGCATCTTGATTCAATGCACTAGCAAAAAGAGAAATTCAAAATAATCACATTCACTATTTTCTCTCCAAGGCATTGTCGAGAATCGAACTAGAGTCGATTGGTTCTCGATGTATAGTTCCAAAATTGACACATTTAGTAAAGGAAGAGTTGAACCAACCAATTCTATCTGATATTGATCCGGTTTCACCGATTTCGAGAGAAAAAATGCCCTTCCCTACTCGTAGTCTTTATTTATAAGTTTTATATGTGAAATCAAGAGGTATATATTCCTCTTTATTGTCTTAGATTCAGTTGGATTTATTATCGCTGCACCAAAGTCTTATTAGAGCGTCGATTATGTTCCTAAGGGAATGGATCCTCGAAGGAATGTTGGTTGCAATGTTCATGTGGAATAAGCATACCAAAAAGATGAGATTGCATGGATGCGTTAATGCATCAACTAGTTGACACAAGAATTGGAGGCATGACACGCCGATCATATTGAAAACCAAGGTACGAAGGGGAGAGTTTGTGGTAGAAGGGATGGTCGTGGCATTACTCCTGTTGTAGACAAAGTACCTACCCTTTGGGTGATTATTATGTTGGTGAATATAATGGATTCGAGTGATGACTTTTAAAAAAAAAATCAACTTACCAATCTTACCAAAGATTGGATAGAGTAACGATAAGAATATGAGTCAAAACACCAAAGAAAAATAATGTCAAAGCAATATCAAAAAAAATGTATACAAGTCGAGGCAAGAATTGAAATCTTTGTCTTTAAGTCGAATTTGTCCAGCAACGATGCCCACGGATGATGGCAATCGACTCTTCAGATATAACGACAAACTTTTGTGTTAGTAGCACTTCAAAACACAAGAACAACGAACCGAAAATTGATTTTTATACTCCTTCAAATGAAAATGAAAAAACAGTTTTTTATGCAGAATTTTGGTTATGAAAAGATGAATTTAATGTTATGCTATGATTGCATATCATTGGGATGAACAAATGGACGTCACAAGGGTCTAATTTATAGATGAGGAAATGTTGTGAGTGAAGTGTTACGCACCAAACTCAACAACATTTGCCAAGGATCGCAGCTTTTGCTGTCGTTAACCAGTCGCCCTTGAATCATTCAAGCATCATAAATAGAGACTATGTCGCTCGCATGTAGCTCAAGCGCTAGCGAGCGACGGAGTTGGACAAATTTCTAGCCAATTTTTTATTCACCCGGAATTGATTTAGAGATTCTAAATATACTACGATGAATCTACTTGACGAGTAGAACAAGTTAGTTTATTTATTTTCATAATTTGACTATCGGATCAAGCCCAAATATTTGATCGAAGTTGACACGAAAATTACTTTTTCACGATTTTATACTTAACCAATTCCAACATATTCTTCTTCTGATGAAGATCTGTAGGAATTGACAAAGAAGTACCTAATCGACTACTTTAAACATCTAATTTCCTCTCCATTCCTCATCTCTTCGTTGACGTCAGTACAAAAATTTGCTCAGAGGTGGTTAACAGGTCACTATTCTTGAACTAATGGTCAAGCTCGTAAGTCTCATTTTCTTACTTTTGGAGGAATAGAATTTCAATATCATTTCCATTTTTGTTTCGTTTTTGTCTTTTGCTTATTTTACCTAGTTGTGTAAACTATATATTAGTGTATGCCTGTTAATTTTGTTTTCACTGTCCAATGTTTTTTTCTTCTTCTTTTGATGTACGGATTTGTGGTCATGGGTGGCTTCCCAGAACCCCATCCCAAGTCCTGTTCAGTTCAGCAAAGAAGAAGCTCCAATTACTGCCTATATAGTAGAAAAAGAAGCTTTAATCTTCTTCCCTTAGTAAGTCAACACCCCATCTCACTACTTGAACGTGTATCTTTGCATAATTGTATTAAAAGAAGAAGAAGAAAATTGTCTTGTTACCTAGCAAGGCTTCATTGGATTCGGCATTGAAGGAAAATTGTAGTATTCTTCTTAATCACGTCCATTTCATGTGCACGATGGAAGAGTCAACTGTCATTTTACTTGACAGGAAAGTCAGCAATGATACCTCACTGATGAATTTAAGGATGTGTTTTATAAGGACACCCCAATGTTTTAACCCCTCTTCGAGATATCCAACATCAAATTGACCTTGTTCCTAGTGTTGCACTTCATCATCGACCTCACTAGTACACGAGTCCAATGGAGCACGAAGAATTGAGTGAATGTGTTAAGGCTTTACTCGCCAAAGGGCGTATTCGTGAAAGTTTGAGCCCATATGCAGTGCCTTCTTTACTAGTACCAAAGAAAGATATACTTAGGCACATGTGCAATGGTAGGCGAACAATAAATAAAATTACAATATGACGATATTTCTCCAATTCCTCTACTAGATGACTGCTTGGATCAATAAAGCGGGGTGTTGGTATTTCCTAAGTTCGAGTTAAAGAACGAATATCATCAAATTTGTATTTGGTCAGGTGATAAATGGAAAACGACTTTTAAGTTACATGAAGGACTTTTTGAATGAAATGTAACGCCGTTTGGTTGCACCTAGTACTTTCATGCGCGTATGAATCAAGTATGATATGTTTTTTGGAATCAAGATTCTATATAAACACCCTTATGTAACCCTATTTAAAGTTAGTAGATTACTTGCACCGTATAGTAAATATAGGCACATTGTCGAAAGACTTAAATTTCTATATATTGATCTTATTGTTCTTCTTCTTTTCGATTTTACTTTTCGCATTTTGCACAATAGCTTCTTGCAACAATTCTCGTTTGTGTTCAAGCACACTTCTGGTGCCCAAAGTCGTGTTGCGGATGCTCTTGGTCAACCTCGTTCTTCTTATCACTGATATGTGTGTTAATATTCTAGGTTTTGATACTTTTCCTACGCTCTATTCTCTCGATCCTTAATTTTCCAAGATTTTGAACTCTATTTCCTTAGGCCCTGATAGAGGATCATTTACTTTGAATTATGGGCTTTTGTATTCGTGGTGCTCAATTATGTGTTCTCGATTGAAATATACGATTAAACTTTTATCCCATTTGCACAATAAAGTCCATGTTGGCCGTGACTGCACTCTTGGTATTTTTTCTGGCTGTTATATTTAACCGTCTACATGGTCTGATGTTGCATGCTTTGTTTCTCGCTGTCAAGTGTGTCACTTGGCCAAAGGCAAGGCATCTAATGCGGGACTATTACTATATATGTTGTTACCTATTCTGTCTCAACCTTGGACTGATCTTGGTACGAGTTTTGTGGTGGATCTTCCGCGCACTCAACATGGTCATGAGTCGTGACTCCAAGATGGTACATTTTCTTTTCTGTAAACAAATCACGGATGATATTCATGTTATGTTCTTTATTAACATTTATAGGTTGCATGGTTTGCCTCTCTCTATTGTGTCGGACCTAATACTCGCTTTATTAGCCATTTTCGACACAACATTTGGAAATTGTTGGGTACAAAATTGAATTTAATAGTGCTTACCATTCTAAACAGATGGTCAAAGTCAATAATTAATTTTCCCGACACATATTATGGGTCCCACAACTTTTCAACCCCACATTTCATCAACATCTATCAAAATATACTAAAAGTCTGGTTTTAATCCCACCAAACAGGAGCTCGGTGATTAACTTAGTTACAATGTTTGGTCAGCACAATGTTGAGTCTTAGGATCATAAGTTGTGTCTAGCTGAATTTACCCATAACCATGCCATAAATCATAGTACGGGCTTCATTTCTTTTCAAGTGATATACTGTATGAGTCTTCTCCTGTTTGAGACACATTAAAATTTTCATTTTTATTCTTCTACTCATTTTCAACCACACATTCTTCAATAAAATAATATTTTCCATCACATCAATAACTTTTCCTTCTTTTTCAACCACACATTCTCCATCAATCTATTATTCCAAA
>CAIGRT010131680.1:0-15333 GCA_903798405.1 Fraxinus platypoda
TAATTTTTTGATCTATGACCAATAAAATAATTTGTGACCTCGAAATAATTCGTGACCTCCAAAAGTTTTGATCTGTGACCGATAAACAAATTGTGATTTATAAAATTTTTGAACTGTGACCTCGAAATAATTCATGAAGTATAAAATTTTTGATCTGTGACCTCGAAATAATTCATGACCTATAAAAAATTTTATTTGTGAGCTCAAAAATAATCCGTGACCAATTAATTATGTACCTGTGACCATTAATTGTATAATTATGATATCATTATAATTAATTAATTAATTAAATCATAATAAATTTTAATAAAAATCTGATTTTTGAAATTCCAAACTTGTTTTCTTAATTTTGAAATANAGAGGAGAGACGGAAGACAGAGGAGGAGGAGAAAAATATTAGGGTTTGGAAATGGATTGAAATTTGGTGGGGTAGGTAATTTAATTTAAAATATTATTCTGAATATTAATTGTGAAATTAAAACCTGATTTGTGATTAAATAAAGTATAAACCTTATTTTCAGAAATGTTAAACTAAACTACTGGTTTTAGGTAATTTTCCCTTAGATCAATCATAGCCCAAATAACTGTTCCTTATGTCAATACCCAAATCGGGCCCAAATAAGCCCAAATAACCCAATTGCCCAACCAAATTCACGTAACTTGTTACCTTCACCACAGAGGTGCACAATCACCAATAATTCACTCCAATCGCCGACAATGAGATCGCCGGCAGCAAGAGCAGGTTCGACGACACCTTCACCAATAGCCCACACGAAGAAATTACACCCACACACCTTCACGATCAATGAAGACCGACCAAATCACCTTCCGGCAACGAAATCGAAAACCGGCAATGAACACTGAAGACTCGCACCAGAGAGTCACACACTGCACCAGACGTTGACAAAATTCAGTCAACCATTGACTACCACGAAGAAACCCATGCCGTGAAGGGCTGAGTCATGCTATGACCGAGTATGATGCCCACGAGGTAGGCTCTAATACCATGGCACATTTTGGCTCAATACGTTTCCCGTTTGTGATCCTTTGCATTATATTGAAAGAGGATTACATATATACATCTATCTATGGTAATTGTATATTTGGTAAAATATAATCATATACATAATTATGTTAATATGAGCTATCCGTAATCTTTGGTGATATTATTGACAATGATTTCCAGAAATCAATTCTACACATATTTGGATAACAATTTCAGAGATTCATGTAAAATTATTTGGTTGTGGCATAATATGTATGTCCTTTGTTTTATGTTTAAGAGAACTTCTAACCTGTAGATATTTGTCTCAGTTCTTCCGAAGTTTGATATTAATGTTATCAAGAGCACATTAATCTCATATTTACGCATGTTTATGTTGGTCAACATTGTCTCTGATGGTTATTCTTTTCTTTTCATGTATGTTCCTTTAAGTCGTATCAGCTCTCCTGTTGCAGCTGATGATGCTACCAGTCCAAATTGTTCGTTTCCTTCTCTATCTTCATGTGATGAAATTGGAAAATTAACATCTACCACTCTCATGCGGTGTAATCTTGGATCACCTGAGGCTGCCGTGAAGGTTTGTATCTAATTATATTTTCAATCATTTTTTATGTGCATCAATTTTTGCAGCATCAACTTGTGGATGTGATTTGTAGTATTTCATCTGAAATTGTTGCAGCGTCAACTTGTGGATGTCTAATTTGTTCGATCTGCAGGTGCGGACCGCTGAAGTACACGAGACTTCTGCTGATGAAATCAGGAAATTTGAGTTAAGTTGTTTAGGTGAGATCAGAATGTTGGGCATCTTGAAGCACTCCTGTATTGTATAATTTTATGGACATCAATTTCCTCCACTTGGTTGCTTTCAGCAGATGGAAATTTTGAAGGTCGTATTTTACGGTCTGCCATATTGATGGAGTACATAAAAGCGGGGGTCCTTGAAGGTGACATTTTTAATATGAAGTATCTTTGTGCCATGATTGTTGTTTGATTGCTGAGTGTCCTTATTGTCAAATCTGTAATTGTATTTCATACATAATCTGACAGAGCTACGTGGAGAAACTATCAAGAGATGGAGAGAAGCATGTGGCCATGGAGTTGTCATTATTTGTTGCTAGAGATGTTGCTTTCGCATTGATAGAACTCCATTCTAAACATATCATTCACCGGGACATAAAAAGTGAAAATATATTAATTGATCTTGACAAGAGGCCTGATGGTACACCTATTGTAAAGATATGCGATTTAGATAGGGCAACCCCCCTCCATTCTTGCTTGCATACATGCTGCATTGTGCATATTGGGATACCTCCACCTGATACTTGTGTTGGGACTCCTCGATGAATGGCCCTGAGGTGTTTCGAGCAATGCATAGGCGCAACATGTATGGGCTGGTGAGTTTCTTCTTTAGTCCATGCTTAGACTGTTCATTCATTGTATTGGTCGATGACCGTCAAGGGGTTCGATCGAGGATCTTGCACATGTTATTAATTCCAGTATTGTGGTCATCACTTAATTATTGATGTTTGTAATTGTTCATTATGAAACTTCACTAGTATGAGATCTGACTGCCCTTCTGTTGTGTTGGGTTTGGAGTGTTGTAACTTTGCTGGATCCTTGATTGTTGATAAATAAAAAGTTTTATTATTAAAGTCTGTTAGGAACTCGACATCTTTTACTCTTTTGTTGGTCTCCGTTATCACTCTTTAAGTTCTTTGGGATGCTGCCCAAAGATCTTTCTCCCCCTCCATCCCTCGCTCTCTCTACACCCATAAGCACTTGAACCCACTATTTTTACTTAAGTGATGAATCATGTTATTGAGATTTGCTATCCCAAGTGTGAAAATAACTGTTGTAAATTGGGGTTTAGTCATCAATGTGTAGTTTTTTCAATTTGCAAGTATCTTTGTTTGGACTAAGAAAGTTCTCACCTCTTTCATATTTGGATGTAGGAAATGGATATTTGGTCATTCGGCTGCCTGCTTCTGGAATTGCTTACTCTGCAAGTATCTTTGTTTGGACTAAGAAAGTTCTCACCTCTTTCATATTTGGATGTAGGAAATGGATATTGGTCATTCGGCTGCCTGCTTCTGGAATTGCTTACTCTGCCAGTCCCTTATTCGGGGTTATCAGAATCAGAAATTCATAAGCTTTTGCAGGTACTGCATTGTTGCTTTTCTGTAGTTTATGAACATTTGCTGAAGACAAATAGAGTAGACATTCTATAGAGACTTTCTAGATACTTACGAGTTGATGGATTCTGTATCTTGTAAAAGAATATTAGTACACTACTTTGTCATGTTCTGAAGTTCTTGACCACTATTCCAAAAATAAAAAATAAGAGACTCATGTTCCAATTGTTATGTGATTCCTTTTCTTCTCGTTTAGAGAAGGCATACTTGTCACACGAAGGATGTTGTTCTATCCTAGCTAAAGGAACAATTTGCAAGTCTTTGTTGATGGATAAAAACTAACCGTTAGTCACTTTACTTATAGCAAAGTTTCATGTCAGTAACTCCCCAGAATGCCGCCTTCCACATTGGACGTTCCACTACATAAACTAACAAATTTTTTTGAGTGACCAATGAAATAAAATGGGAAAAACAAACTTCAGTGATATCTTTGGAGTAAAATAAACTACGGTGACTAAGAGGAAATTTTGCTATAAGTTGACTAACAGTGCTTTTTACTCTTTTGTTATCCATTTCAAGCATTCCAATATGCTATTCAACTAGATGCTGATGCGTGATGTCCATATGAAATTGTACTTTTTTTTTGATCGGGTAAAAAAATGTGTAAAAAATGTGTGTGGATCAAAATTTATAGTGCAACTACTCCGGGCATCCCTGGGCTTGCAAAACAATAATTACAAAAGATCTAAATGAACCAAAGCAATAGACTCAAAATGAGTCAAACATGGCGGTACAGTGAGACCTAACTGTGATCCCAAAAAAACATTTTTCTGTCAGCTTAACGAGCTTCATTTCTAAAACATGAAGTGTCTAATCCCGTTGCTAACTTCTTGGAGATATATGAAAGGAGTTCCCCTTCTTTCTATCGTTCTTCGTCGTCTTGGTAGACTGCTCTACCATTTTCCCTTTGAGTTTCTTACTCAATGCATCATTCAAGTTGGGTGTTTCAATCTCTGCAACCCCAGATTGCACGGCAGTTTTACGTTGCTGAACAGTTTGTTCCCCATTTTCCTTGCTGTTCTTGTTTCTGTCCACCACGGTCCAGGGATCTTGATGATCCCCCCCCCCTTCTGTCTGCTGCGATGTCCCCTTCTCAACAGGATTACTCGGTCATAAGTCTGGTGGATGTTCCTTGGCAGCCTCCTTAGCCTTAACAGGCAATACTACCTTCGCGTTGCTGGAATTTCCTTTGCTGCCTGCAGCAGCCCGTTTCTTCAAGTTGCACCGAAGTGTTTTGTGGCCGAACGACTTACAAGTTGAGCAAAACTTCAGTTCATGCTCATAAACAACTTGTTGCTTCCTGGACTTTCCGGTTGGCATTTTCATATGAATGGATCGAACCAATTCTTTAGATGCATCAACCTCAACAAGAACTCGGGCATAAGATAATCTCCCCTTGGTTGATGTTAGTTTATCCGTCGAAATTGGTTTACCTACTTTAGATACAATTTTACTTTTTGTTATTGCTGCAAGTGGTTCAAGTTGTAGGATCATAGAAGAACACAACATTCCTTTATCTATGCAGATGGGAGAACGACCCCGACTGACAGAAGAGCTGGAGGTGTCGGCTCAATCCGAGAAGGAGCCAGACATCGACTCTGAAACATTGAAATTTCTTGTTAAATTGTTCCGTCAGTGTACAGAGAAGAATCTATCTGATCGTCCTTCTGCGGACAGCCTCTATAACACATTGCTTGCCCGTGCAAGCTCTATATCTGTTTGAAGAATCTCAAAACAAGAGTAGTTGCTTTTCAGGTAATTATTCAGTATGATCACAATTTTTTTGTAACCTGAGGCTTTTATATAACTCTATATCAATGTAGGTTTATACCAAATACTTGGGTTTAAGCCCCTGAACCTCAGTAACCTTGTTAAAGTAGAAATGATTAAAATCACAAATGGTTAGTTTATGAATCTTATACTACGAAATTTGTACTTCTTCACTATCAAATATTTGTTCTAATTCAAATTCAATTTTATGGTTTCACCTCGACTCCAATACAGTTTGTTGCATGATTGAACAATCCTTGACTTTTAAGGCTGACAATTGCGGTAGACATGAAATGGACCTTAAAACCGATAAATGTGGAATGCTGAATTTCTCAAAGGGAACTTGTTTATAACTATTAGGTTCTTTATGGACAAGGATTTTCGATTAGTGATATCATTTTTTTATAAGTTTCCAGGATTGGATTGAGGATTATAGATCTTACATAATAATTAGTTGAATACTATGTAAGTTACTGGTATTCAATTAGCAAGGTCGAAAGAAAATAAAAAGTTCCATTGTTTACGTCTAATAATCACATGCTCATGTCACATGACATACCCTTGTGGGCTAGTATGTGAAGGCTACATTAGTTTGTGCAGGTCCAGGCCATTGTTCCACCACGGCATCTTACTGGGTACACCTCTCTTTACTCTTCTAAGATTATATAGTTTCAAAACCTAAGTATAAAACTTTTAGCAGAGATTATTAAGCAGCAACTCAACTGGTGAAGAAACATAAAGTATCCATATAAGTGAAATCAATGTTCTTCATTGAATATAAAGTATTTAAATGTTTTCTTAAGACTAATGCCAAGGGTGAATACAAATTAGAGAAGATTTTAATTATACCTTTAGGAAAAAAAGAATAATAATCCTTTTCTCTATGAGGAAACCTGAGCGACAAGAATGTGACTGTTACTTTCTGAAGGCCTAATATATAAGATACTCTACGGAACAGCTTTAAGGATAAGTTTGGATGGCGTAGATATTGCGGAAGGTTACATTCTTCGAGAGCCGTTACATGTACAAGGGATTTTGCCAGGGTTATACAAGGGGACACTTGGTCAATTTTTCAAGGGCAGTTGGCAAAAAAATAAAAAGAAAAACTGTCAATTAAGTGCTGTGCTGGCAGCACCTCTACACTGCCAGGCAAAAAATCCCCTGTACAAGGGGAGAGTTGGATTTGATATGAGATAAATTATAAGTATCCCTGTCTAACGCTGCCCCTGAGTTGCTCTGAGAGTGTAATTAATGGGTTGCAACTGCATTATTTTGCTCTCCTGCCTTTTGTTGTCCCCTTTTTTATAACTGTATACTGTGCTTTTCAGAATGATACCTAAATTTAGAGCTGCAGAGCTATTTATGTATCTATTTACATACATATAGCTGCAGAGCTATATATATGCAGTAGATATAAGAGTAGAAAAACACCCTACCCTACCCTGTCCTGCCCAATCCTACTACCAGTAGTCCACCACCACCTTCTTCAGCCCCTTTTGTCCTATTATTCACACACAGGAATCACATGTCTGCAACAAGCACTCACGCAGATACATGATATGAATGGGCCGGGCCGTTTGATTTTTTACTGGACCCCTGCAACTGAATGCTATTAATTCTTTTTGTTTGAGATGTCAGTAGCCTTAGATAAGTCAAGGTGAGGGAGTTCTGGCTAAGGTTGTCCAGGAGGTCAACTTTTATGTTCTTTGACACCTTCATTTAACTCGATTATTCAACAAATGAATGAAACAGTAGTCGGTCCAAGCTCCCAATAATTTCTTCTAGTCTTTCTGTTATATATGTCATCAGGTTTATGTTCTTATTATATTGCTCAGGCTGAATGCCGAACGTAACTCTTTATATAGATACTTTTACAATACGCTTCAAATTTCACCTCACATTATGTTTTCATAAAATATTTCGAATCCCACCTCTTAAATGACATTTATGAGGCTTAACTTCAAGGTTAAGTCTCAAGACGACTAAATTGTTTGTCCATTTCTTGCATTTCTTGGACATTCTATTACCGATCTTAACTTTTTGAGTTATTTTTTAATTTTTTATCAATTCCTTTTATATTTGTTTGTTTGCTAAACTTTTAATTTTGTTAATTCATTTTATTATGAATTTTTTTAATGTGTTGTACGATTTATTATGAATATACTTTTGCACCTTTATGTATTCTTTTAAATTATTTATCAGTCTATCTCGTGGCTTACGTCTTGCCTCTCAGAGGTAAAATGCATCGGTACTCGATTAAACTTTTTAAAATATTGATTATACGTTTCTATTTTATCTTCAGAAAATCTTTAGAATTTTCATTACTTGGCTTTTAATTTGCTTGACCGTGAAATGAAAGAGTTAATTAAATGATTAATCACCAACTTTTATCTTTGGTTACTACTTGCTCGCTTAAAAATAGAAAGGTACCGATTGTTCATTCATTTTTACAAAATGTTATCCATCGATCATCCATCTTAATTTCGTTTGTCCACGTGACAGACAAAAATCTTACGTGGCAATGAACAATATTAAAATTTGAGAGTAAGTTAAATGAGTAATCATTAACTTCTACATTAAAAAAGGAATTGAGATGTGAGATGGAAAATAGTTAATGTTGTGCAAAAGAGTGAGCAACCAACAATCAAAAGTAAATGTTAGTGATTACTCATTTAATTAACTTTAAATTTTTAACGTCATTTATTGCCACGTAGTGTAGGATTCCGTCCATATATATGGATTTATTTTGCCCAAGTGGATAAATAGAACTAAGATAGATTATGGATGCACAACGTTATGTAAAAATGAGCGAGTAACCAATAATTTTATGTTTTTGAATGAGCAAGTCGTGACTAAAGATAAAAATGTGAATAACTCGTGATTCTTTGATTCTAATGGCTTACAAAAAATGTCTTGAACGAGAGAGGTACAACCCCTTTCTGAAAAATGATTTGGTAGATAAGCAATTAATGGAAGAAAAGAAATTTGTGAAAACCAATAGAATCCAAAGAGAGTTAATAAAAATGAGCATATCCTTTTCAAGAAAAATGTGAGTAAATGCTATAATGTTAATTAAGGCTTCAGAAAAGCTGTTTGCCTCTGCTGAGACTTGTCACTATAGTAGGTCCAAAATCACGTCTTTTTTACATCAAAATTAATTATTTAAATTCTAGAAAGTTTAAGCAAATATGCTATGAATCATATTTTGATAATTACTTCAATTTGATTCCAAACAATCATACATGTATGTACCTCTTCTATTCTATTGATTCTCTTGTTCTAAAGGAGGGTTTCTTGGAATTACTTTTTTTTTTAACAAGGGCAAAATATAGAAAAATTGCACCTTCGGATCCCGATCTTTAACATCGTTGGCCTAGTTAGTCCTTTCAAATGGGAAACCATCAATGAAAGACATAAATAGATAAGGAAAAAGAAATAAAAAGGGCAAAAGACAACACATCATCTTCTCAAATCTCAACCCAACCCCACTCACCCCAATTTAGCCCCTATTTTCTTCAAACTCTTTTTTTTGTACATACTTATTTTCAACCACACATCACACAATACACATAAACTCAAAAATTTTCTCTACTTTTTAACCAAACATTTTTTTTTCTAAAAATCACTATTCAAAATTTCATTTTCTCCAAAAAATAGTTGTCATACAGGGGCTTAATGATTAAACAAATAATTCAAATTATCAAAGACCAATTTATAACACGAAACGTGAAAAATGATAGGAATACATAAACATAATTTAAAGTGGTTCACTTTCAATGCAAAAGTTTCGTCCATATGATATTGCTATAGAATATTACTGCATCGAACATGATTACAATGTGTTTTTGAATTCACGTGTCTCTATTTTCTCTCTACTGTAGCACCTAGAAATAATTCTTGCCCTAGTACCCTTTATATAGAAGGTGAATCTTAGGACGATCTAAGACGTGTGAGCTTTTCAAATTACCCCTTGGTAGGGTAAACAATCTCATTAAATGTAGCAGAAAAAAACGAAATGAGCTAGAAAAAAAATTAAACGTGGTTCGATAAATCACCAAAATCATAGGAGAATAAGACTTTGTTATTTGAGAAAACCTCACAAAACTCTCAACCTACAACACACGAGTTTGTATAGTTATTTTTCGGTAATTAGCACAAAACATTCATAGCCTTTGTCCCTATTGTGAAATACACTCATATCCTTTTATTTTAGCGGAAAACCCTCCTATATGACATTTTATTTGCGCAATACAACGTTTTCTTCAATTTTCTCAATAAACATTACAAAATGACAAATATACCCTCATCTTTAAATAAAATAAAAAGAAATGAAGAAAAATTAAAGAATTAATTGAAATTATAGTCTCAAAGTTTTTTTTTTTTTAAAATACAAACGAGTCCCAAATAAATAATTAAAAAATTAAATAGACGTATAAGTTAATTTTTATATTTTATTTATAATATTCTCGATGTATAAATTAGTTTCTATCTTCTATTTCATCTTCAATGAACTTATTATAATTAGTATATATTATATATATGTAAATTAAATGGTGGCGACAATATCATAAATATGTTATCGATGATTATCAACAGTTCTTTGATCGCTAATGGTCTATGAAGAAATCATTGATGTTACTGATCTAAACTTTTTTTCTTTTTATCGAAAAACTATTGATAATCATCGATAATATAATTGATGATATTATCGATGTTCATTTGATATACATATATATAATATATACTAATTACTATAAATTATTTAAAAAGGAAATAGAAAATAAAAATTAACTCATACGTTAAAATAAATAAAAGTGAAATTATTTATTTAATTTTTAAAAATAAAAATATAAAAACTAACTTATACTTCCATTTAATTTTTTAATTATTAATTTGGGATTCATTTTTATTTTTATTTTGAAAAATTTGGGACTACTGTTGCAATTAATCCTTTATTTTTTTTTTGCTTCTTTTCTTTTTGTTTTGTTTAAAGGGGGGGTGTGTTCGTCATTTTACAAGGCTTTATTGAGAAAATAGAAGAAAATGATATATTCCGCAAAGAAAATGTCTTATAGAGAGTTTTTTTTTGCCAAAATGAAAGAATGGGTAGGTATTATACAATAGAGGCAAGGCAAATGTTATGGGCAATTACCCTTATTTTCCTAGTTTCGCTCAACGTAATTCTTTACACGAAGTCACTTCACCTTGAAGGCTGAGTACTAAGTAGAAAGGGACTCTATAGGTTGGGGACTACACGTGCAATTTCTCCAAAGGTATTTATAATAAGGAAGGATCACCATCAGCAGGCATTTTCATAATTGTCTGCATCAAATATTAATATGTAAAACTAGGGTTGTTTCCAGTTGGCTCCAAACAGTTGTTTTTGATTAGCGAGTGTCCAAAAAATAGCAAATTTTGGAAGAAATGCCCATTGAGACTGAACAAAGAAAATATTCTATTAAGGAAACTAGGATTAAAAGCACGTAGTTATTATTAAATAAAAGGGAAAGAGAGAGACTCGCATAATCTTATTGGTTTGAGATGATCTTTCATTTCTTCTTTTATTGAATCTTACTAGAAAAGCAACATGGTCCATTTTTTACTATAATTTACACTTTTTTTTATTTGGTTGAACCACATCGTCCAAATAATTAACGATTAGAGCCAAAAGCAGTTATTTCTTCTATAATTTTTTATTTTCAACATGCTTTTTCGTGTATAAGTTGATTAGAAATGTCAAAACAGGTTGGACTAGCCCTATTTGGACCACCAATAAGCCCAATATGTCTACAAAATGTGATGCCAACATGGTCCACAAGCACGTTCTATTCTGTGTGTAAACTAAATTAGAGGTGTCAAAATAACTCGATTGGGATTGCCTACTAGCCCAATGCGTCTAAAAAATGTGGAGCCTATTGTGGCCCACAAACATGTCTTCTACGTACCATCTTGGGATGTCGAGATCTTAATTTTTTTTAATTTGGTTTTTTGGCTATGTTTTTTTAAAAACAAGAAAAAAGGGAGTGAAGGTTTGAAGACTCAAGTCATACACGCTTTGCAACTTTATTTTCCATAAAATAACAAGTGACCAGGAGAATTAATTATAAACACATTTGGCCCATTGTTGGATGCCTTCTCAAATATGAAAATTGCAAACACACAAGCACGTATTCTAGTGTGTGCATGATACCTACTACTTAGGGTCCCCCCATCTTTCTAACCCTAAAGTTAAGTTAATAAATGCTCTTACAAATTATATATCGAAACTCTCACTCACGAATCACTATTACAGTCTGCTAAAATGGAGCTTGTGGCGTGACAAATATTCAATTTGAATCCAACAGGTGAGGTGAGGACCACTCACCCTTACATTTTTGTTTCTATTATATGCTTATCCCATGCTTTTCCTTCACCAATTTTCTATCACAAATGCTATTTAATTAAATCCCCCTAATGTTTCATACCTCTATTTATAGCCCCATATGCCCCTATTGTATAGGTAAATTCTTTTCACAAAAAACCCTTTGTAGCTAAGTTCAACACTCTAAATTTTGCATTAGGTTTTCTTTTCCTTTACCTTTAGCTAAATACCCTAATGGGAATTCGGCAACGAAAGCTTCCGTCAGTCGGGCTTGCTTTATGAATTATGATCATCATCATGAACTCGTATGAGTTGAAGCTGCCAGCGTGATCTAAACGTTTCTTCTTCGTTGAGGAATGATAAGATCACATGGTCGCTTCATCTGATGCCGGTGCCATGGAAAACCCTATTTTCTGATTCAATCGTTTCTCTTTGTTGCACGAATGGTGTGCGATTACCTAATTATTGTTTATATGTTTTTGGGTTCACCTGAATTTTGAATGCTTTTTGACAGCCATAGCACGTTTATGTGTTCATACATATAGGTTTATAGTTTTGTTCCTTTTTGGCGTAAACATTTGTTTTATTTAATGGATTCTTAGTATTTTTTGACAGAAATTTCGTGGATGTCGTGATCCCTAGACATGCTTTGGGAGGTGAGCCTTGATGTATATTACTTGCTTACACCTAGATTTCCTGCACAATTTCTGCAAATTTTTTGTGTGTACTCTCTTATTTTATATATATGTAAAACAACGATCTGATTTCATTATATCTTTGACATATCATTTTCAAGAAACCCTTTTGTTTCTTAGCATTTTGTTTCTGATAAAACATATGGTATAGGGCATTTACTTTTAGGGTTGGAATGATTTTCCTTTTCTTTTACATTAAATTGTTAAGAGAAAATTTGTAACCATCTGCTCATATTTGGAATTTCTTCTTTTAACATTTAATCTTGAGGGTTTTATGAAGGGTGCTTGATTGATGTAGATCTGATTGATCTACCCTATCTTGAAGATTCCTATTAGTTAATTAGTTTTCGAGACAAATTATTATTATTGGCATTTTTGTATTAAAACGTGAATCAAATCAGAAGTATATGTACATTTATCTTGTGCAAATCTGAGTGCTAAAAGGATGAAGCAGGAAAAATTATAGTTGAACTCTGCCTAAATGAAACCTGGATCTATGACAAAAAAATTTGCAGAACACAAAAGGCTCATATCAGGAAGGACACTAGGAAAATGTGCACCTTAAATTGCATGAGCAGATCAGATGCTCAATCATATGCATCTTGATCTGTTCATGCATTTAAAATTAAGACTCGATCGTGGTTTTATTTCGGCCGGGTTGGAATAAGGTTTAGTTTGTTGATGTTGATAATGTCTTGTTTATGACCACAATTTAATTGTGATTTTTTGGGGCATTCTCGAAATTTTCTCTTCCATTTGGTATCTTTTGTTGATTGCCATGAAAATATGTGATTAACCTGTGATTGATTCAAATTCATGAATTATTGGCAGCAGAATAATGGACAACTCATTTGTTTTGGTATAGAGTTCCTAGGAGAGTTGGTTTTGAAGCCCTTCAATATTTTCTGAATGTAGAAGCAGAATGGACAGCTCTTAGCCTATGAACAGTGACATGCATAACATTTATGACTGCACATTACTCGATGGTATCAAGAAAGGTCCCGACCAATAAATGCTTTTAGTTTCTTTCTTATGATATTTATGCATAACTCACTCCCCCCTTACTTAGAGAATTCAGTAGTTGGAGTTTAGCAATTTATTAAGAATGAGATTTAGTTTGCTCAACTTAATTACAAATGCATGTTGATTGACATGATCAAGATCAGTACAATATATCTCTATTTTGAAAATTAATTATAGTAGAATAAAACATGATCTAATTAACCGGTGGTTGATTCATATCTTTTGGTACACAGGTCTGCTTTTGGAGCCCTTCAAGGTTTTCTGAATGCAGAAGCTATAGAATGGACAACTCTATAAGTAGTTTTCTAGCTTATGAACAATTTTTTTATATAATATTTGTGTTATCACACACACACACACACACACACTTAAGTTAACTTAGATGGGTGTATCATGCACACTTTTCTGTTAGAAAGCTTCAGTTTTAGGCAAGATTCCACATATCTTCCACAGTCTCTGGTGCCCAATGCATGTGAAATGCCATTGATTTTCTGACCTTTCTGTGAGTCTTTTTTTGTCACTCTCATGAGAATGGATATGAGAAGAAATGATGAGCTTACTTGAATTTGTTACAATTCCATTAAAGGAATTGGTCCCCAGAAGTGACATCCATCTAGCCCTCCACCAACACTGCTGAAAGAGCTGTGTGACAATATGTTCAAGATTTAAAATAATTTGCTACTATTTCTTCTTATTTTGGTCCGTATTCATTAAGCAACAGACACGACAAAAAGTTTTGTTCTCAATAAATAGGGGTCTTTTTGGTTACTCCATTATTTAACTGATCCAAGATATATGATATGTAGTGTGTGGGCATGTTATTGTTTCCATGGATATATATGCTAAGCCAGGGACGGAGCCAGCCGTTTGAAGTAGGGGGGTCCCAGAATTGAAGATATTTTTTTTTGATACCTTATTAACAAAAACATAAAAAAACATATAAAAGAAAGTACCAATATTTAATTTAGCAAAATCATATCTTATTATAAGTGTTCTTTTCGAGTTCTCATACTTTGAAGACAGAAATGAGAAATGAAATTGGTAGGGTTTAAGATTTTTATTCAATTTGAGGGCAAAATGATAATGGTAAATACAAAAAGAACCAAAAAATAAAATTTTAAAATAAAAAAAAAAAATTTGTCAAAATTTTTTTTGGGGGGGGGGGGGGGGGGGGGGGGGGGGGGGGGGGGGGGGGGGGGGTCCGGGTCCCCCCCAAGACCCCCCTAGCTCCGCCAGTGTGCTAAACATATTCACACAAGATATATTCAAGAAGCTTCTTAACTAGGGTTCGGATTCAAGGGGGAATAGTTGCTTGTGTTCCGTTAATATTATATGGAACCTAAAAGTTACGTCTAATACTCTTTCAAAGTTTAAACTACACATTCAAAATTACAGCTTGTTGTTATCTATACATTTCGTCTTCACCACTATTCCTTCTAAAAAGTTACTAATAATCAATCCCACACAACATGGATTGGAACTGTTCATAATAGGGATAAATAGAAATTTTGGTCATAGATTTTGACAGATGTGAAAGGGTTACTATGAAGGTAACTAACTTTTAAGTCACTTGTTTTTTAAAAAGTAATTTCTAATTTTAACCAAGGGGTAAATTTCATTCTTGGTAACTACACTTTCACTCTATTTTAATTAGATAAATGCACATCAATTATGTTCAATCGAATAACTACACTTTAATCTGATTTCAATATCATATTTCCATCTAATTCTTGGGTTACAGAAAAAGATGATGTAGGAATCAACATATGATGCACCTGATTATTTCAATGAAGTTGTACTTATTTCGCATCATTAACTAATGATTACGTGCAATAATAATCGTTTATTGACTAACATGTTATCGATTATCGTTAATGGAATTTGACAAAGTTACCCTTGGTTGAAATCAAATTAATATGCACTTACCGTATTCAAATCAAATTAAAGTGTGGTTATCCAATTGAAAGCATGTCAAAGTATAGTTTACCTAAGTGAAGAAAAATTACCTGATTGAATTATATTGAAAGTATAATTACCACTAATGTAATTTATCCCGTAACCAAATATGCTGAGCTTTAATCAAGATTCTGGCTAAGTTCAAACACAATCTTGACTTGCTTAACAGTTTACTCTGTTTAAGTTCAATTTGAGAATGAAAAAAGTCAAGTTCGAACCCATTTCCAAAGTTATCAATTTCTTTCATGTCACTTCTTAAGAAGCTCTTTCAATCTCTATGTTCAAATTGTTACTAACTAAATTTGAATATTCTTTTGAACATTGTATAATAAA
>CAIGRT010131681.1:0-29202 GCA_903798405.1 Fraxinus platypoda
TAGTAGAGAGCAAAAGAGAGTGGAGTCACATGAGAGAAAAGAAAGAAGGGCGTCTGAGAGGAGAGAAAAGTCAAGAGTAAACTTCTTTGCAATGGGGAGTGAGTTGAAAAGAGCGATAATTGAGAAGCAACAAGTTATATTGTTGGTTTATATGGAGTCATTCCTCAATCGTGAGGAATCTAACCTACCCCTCCCTAGTTTGGCTATCTCTTTATTGTAGGAATTTGAAGATATATTTCCAGAGGACATGCCTAGTGGGTTGCCACCCATTCGAGGCATTGAGCATCAGATTGACTTCGTTCCTAGAGTTGTCATTCTAAACCAGCCAACTTATCGAAGTAACCTCGAGGAGACAAAAGAACTTCAGAAGCAAGTGGAAGAATTGATGAACAAGGGATATGTGAGGGGGAGCATGAGTTCATGTGCTGTTCCAGTACTACTTGTGCCAAAGAAAGATGGAACTTGGAAAATGTGTGTGGATTGCAGAGCCATCAACAGCATAACGGTAAAGTATCGTCATCTTATCCCTAGGTTAGATGATATGTTGGATGAATTGTATGGTGCTTGCAGCCATCAACAACATAACGGTAAAGTGTCGTCATCCTATCCTTAGATTAGATGATATGTTAGATGAATTGTATGGTGCTTGCATGTTTATTAAAATTGATCTTAAAAGCGGATACCACCAAATTTGAATGAGAGAATGTGATGAGTGGAAAACTGCTTTTAAAACTAAATATGGCTTGTATGAGTAGTTAGTAATGCCATTTGCCAAGTCATCAGTAGAAGATCGACAATATGGACCCTGTTGTGAACTTCAATATGAGAAAAAACATCAGAATCGGACTGATCTGTAGATAAGAAAGCCTCCATATTCTGCTGACAATGTACAGAGATAACAGAAACATCTAGCTCCCCGTGGCCTTTCTAACATATTAACCAATAGATGATCAAAATATGTAGAACTAACCATCATAGGTACACTACTGATGGGGTCCAGAGACTTAACTGCTAAATGATGAGTTGATGTAATAACAAGAAGACTCTGAGTATCCACCCTAATGGGAGCAACTGTAGAATGATCTAATGGTAGAGAGCTAGTAGTATGCGGATCAATATGGCTAATAACAAGTGGGGCAGTATAAAGACTAGGAGCCATATGGTTAGCAACTATCTATGATGTAGTAACTGTAGTGACGGGAGTAATATGAGCAATAGTGGTAACATTTTGAGGAGTAGAATGAGAAATCATTTCTGATGTACTATCATTTCTCCTTTGATTTCTCTTCATAGGTGTCCACTTCATGCGAGGAGCTGTCATAACATCTTTACCCTTACCATTTTCTGTGGTCGAAACTGGATTAGGCCTATGATTTAGGTCACCAATACCTGCAACCACTGACGCTGCAGCAGAATGGGAGCCACTAGAATAGTTCACATCCAGATGACCGAAGTGTCTGCAATGAAAGCAAAAGTCTAGTACCTTATCATACACAACAGGCTGCCAATAGCCTCCTCTCTTCTCCCTTTCTATCCACACTCGATCAAGGAGTTTACATTCTAAATCGACCTCAATACATACTCTCGCTTCACTTGGTCGTCTAAGGTTAGAAGTGTCTTTGTCAATACGAAGCGAAAGCCCAATAGCTTTGGCTATAGCAAATAATGCGCTCTTAGCCCAAAAATAATGCGCTCACGCACCGGGGGATCAGTGGCTCATACGACGGCGTGTGAGACATCATGTAAGGAGGAATCCAACCCACTCTGTACATTTCTGGTCTACTTATTCTGAATCTGAGGTCCATTTACCAATGTGGATGCGACCTGATCTATTTTGAGTGATACCCGTGAATGGGGTTCAAAATTAGAGGAAATTTTCATTGAGCTATTGGCCAATTGCATGGGCATCAAATGTGTAGTAGTAGGAGCATAATCTAGTGTTGATGGTGCCTTATCCATTGTAGAAACCGAACTACCAGATTTTGGAATTGAAGGAATCTCAATTGCCGTAAGTGAAGAGATGAAACTGGGATTCAATTGAGCCTCGATTATTTCAATTGGCAACATGATATTTTTACCTTCAATTGTAATTGTTTTGGTTGAATTTGGAATAAAAGCATCACAATCATCATCAATACAGCATCAACACAACCATCACGCACGGCTTCACTTGGTGAAATCAATTCAGCTATATTGGTGTTAGTTGGATCAATTGGTTGATTACCCATGGAGTTACTAACCTCAATTGATGTTTTCCTCATGGAATTAAGCATTTACAGCAACATAGCTACATCAAATTGGTCAGTACCGAATTTTTCGCATAGAACCTTAATTTCTCCCATATATTCATCAAGTTTTGGATGGAATTGGGCTAGACCCACGCATGGGTTAAGAGCACCAGAGGGTGGGGGAGGTAACCCATGTGATCCGAGACCATGGGTCAAAGGGGTGACGCCGAAACCTGCAAAGTTTGAAGCTAGGTTCGCAATGCTCGTGATAGCGCGATTTTCAGTTTCAAAATCAATCTGCTGGAGATCTTTCTGGGATGAATTGGTAGCATGGTTAGAGTCGTTTGGGTGTGGGCTTCTAGACAGTGGTCGTGCGCGATCAGCTTGCTGGCCGAAGGTGGGATTACCGATCGTTTGCCCAATTTCGCGAAGATGTTTTTTGGTGATTATTTCTCCCAGATTAATGGAGGGTATAGGGAGTTGTTGGGATGGAAATGTAGGGGATGTTGAGGAGAATGTGTTGGTATCATTGTCCGGAGGTTTGGATGGCCGGAAGGTGATGGAAAATGGGTCCATTCATGGCAGCTAGGAGTTCGAAATTAGGGCTCTGTCCTGTATAATTTAGCGAGAGATTTTTTCTTGTCAGCCTAGTTTTAAGATTTTCGAGGTCGGATTGTATGGTGGTTGGAAAGTTCTTATTTAGGGCAGGTATGCATCTACCTCTGCACACATTTTTTAGGGTAGTGATGAGGTCTTACATGTTAGCTCCCACCTAATTATTGCCAAATTGGTAGAGCCAATTGGTCGGGACATATTTTCTTTGGAAGGATACCTCGCTTGGCGAGGACATGTCTCTTCATGTCTTCCAAACAATTTTCCAACCTTGGGTACTTGGGAAAGGAGAGTCCAAAGGATGGTACTACATGACTTATTGGAGGGATCATTCCCCTTTTGTGGTGGGTCTGTCATCCTTTATAAAGGGTTGGAAGGAGTCGTAGTTTTGGATTAGGGACAAATGGCAGATGGTTGAGGGGGATCAGGCCCAACTTGCACTATGCTGACCTAGTACTCTAAGCTCGCGAGTTTCTCTTTTTATAACTTGTACTTTATTTATGACATTAGTCTAATGCTTTTTGGTTTGTAGTTTCAGGGACTCGCTTTGAACTTTTCCAAGCCGAGTGGGGCGTCATCGAAGACATCTACATACATCCACAAAGATCACGCCACTTCAACCACCTAATTGACCGAAGCAACATCTTTTTGAACTTCGGACTGATGGATTCTAAAGTTAAATTTTGAGGCTCTCTGTTTGATACACAATACTTAACATTGAGTTTTAACATGATCTTTAATTGTTGCAGTGACTTTGGGAGGAAGAAGTACCCCATCCCTGACATGGCTTTGATATTAAGAGCTACGTCCATAGTGGGTTCTGGGTTTGAAGCCCTCTTCTGGAGGAGCAAAGAATGTTAATGGAAAGGTAAGACACCTCAGCAAGGTGCATGCTGAGAAAAGTAAGGATGAAGGGGTGTAGAAAGCTGATAAGGGCAAGGGAAAGTTGGAAGAGCCTCAGAAGAAATGAAAATTAACTCATAGCTTTGGCCCTTCTTCTGGCAAGTTTGACGCCACCATTGTCCCAGCTACCAAGTAGACCCTACCTCCTCCTCCAAAGCTGGTGCAAGCTTTGTTTGATGATACTAAAGCCTGCAAGTCTAAAGTGGCCAATGAAGAGGCTGCAAATGAGGTAGAGCAGACCTCCGAGGTTGTAAAAAAGGCACCAGTAGCTGGGACCCCTAGGAAGTCTGGAAGGTTCTTAACTAGGAAAGATAAGGAGATTGCCCCAGCAGTGATGGAGATGCTACCACCTGGGCCCGGAGTGCTACTGCCAATTTCGATAAATTCTGGACTAAAAGGTAAAAGAATTAGTCTCCACCTATGATGTGGTGGATCTTATGACTACTCTAGTGAGCCCAAGTGCCAGGGCCTTTGGGGTTGCCTTTGAGTGCTAGGAAGTTCTGAAAGATATTCAGACACACAATCGGGAGTTGGTTGAGAAATTGGCCTCAGCAGAGGAGAAAATGAAAAGGATGAAGGCTGAAGCTGATAGCAGAGCGCTCAGCAAACTGAAGAGAAAACCAAGTTGGATTTTACCTTAGCAGAGATTGGAGCTCTAAAAAGGGAGGTCCATGAATCCCCATGCGAGGTAGCTTCGATGACGGAGAAGGTTGAAACTTCGAACAATCTTCAAAAGCTAACAGACGAAGATCTGGAGGAGGTCAACTTAGAGAATGCTGGGCTCAAGGACGCCATGGGTTTATGGAGACCCTAATAAGGTATTATATAAAGGAGGCTTTGCAAGCTAAGGCTGATGCTCAGAAAGTAGATGAGAAAGCAGTAAAGAACAAAATTGCCAACTTCCATCTAATGAAAGAGTATTAGCGCTTCAACGCCTATTGAAGGAGGTTTGCCTATGTTGAAGTAGTGGATAGGGTAGAAGAACTTTACCCAGAACTCAATGTTTCTGAACTGGAAGCTGAGTTTTTGGAGGAAGTGCCTTAGACCCCAGCTTATGATGTAGTGGAGGTTAAAGTAGAAGACCAAGAGAGTGCTCTTGAAGATGAAACCTCAGGACAAGATGATTCAGTTGCCGAAGCGCCTGCTACGGAGGTATGAGTCTCCTTTCCACCTCCAACACAATATATGATTTTTTATTTTACTTATTATGTAATGGATGAGGCCTCCCATTGTACAAATTTCCTGATTAATGAAGTACATATTTCTCCATCTTCTTGTTTTTGAGCTGGGATTCAGTAATAACATAAACAATATAACTAACTTTACAAATATAACTTGCTAGTGTTGGAACCTTCATAAGGCGCATGACTTAAACAATATAACTTGCAAGTGTTGGGACCTCCAAAAGGTACATGACTTAAACAATGTGACTTGTAAGTTGAACAGAAGTGAATATTTTTTTTTCGATAATTTAGATTTTTTATTCATAATAAAGGCCTCACTTGTGGCGGAGGAAAACCGAGATTATAATAAGAGACTAGAATCCATACAATTCAACTTCTAAGGTATGGTAGTTCCAAACTATCCGTATGTAAAATTCCTCTAAGTAGTACCGGAACCTCGTCTCCAAAAGATAGGTTAAAAGACGCACCACTGCTGCCATTTTTTGCAAGGAGATCAGCCGCCATGTTGGCCTCACAGAACACGTGCTGGACTTGAGCATTAAGTAATCGGATCAGCTCCAAAATTTCTTCCCAAAATTCCCAAAGCCACCATAAAGAGCAGGTGATTTTATGCACCCATTGTACCACTGTATTGGAGTTGGTTTCAACAATGATGTCCCTAATTCCGAGGTTCCTACACATACGTAAACCATCAAGAAGAGCTCGGGTCTCTGCTACCATATTTGTGCTGGAGCCATAATGGCGAGAAAATCCAGCCCGACATCTTCCCTTGCTGTCCTGTAAAACTCCTCTTCCACCGGCTGAACTTGGATTTCCTATAGATGTGCCATCAACATTTAATTTCAGTTGCCGACCCGCCGATTTCTTCCAGCTTATCAGTTATACCGTTCTTTTTTTTAGCATAATTTATTGAACAGTTCAAGGAGCGCCAACAGGAGGCGTCGCGGCTTGAGATTTTACTGACCTTGGTGATTAATCTAGCAACCTGGGAAAACATTGATTTGGTCTGCTACACGGTGTTCTGCCATGAAATGGGGTGTCCCTCCATTCTAGCTTCACACCTGGTTTTCCATAATTCCCATGTGATAATAAGTGGTGCTATGCCGTGAAGAACTCCCGCCTGTGAGGAGCTAGGAACATATTTCCACCATAAATTCAGCATCCCGTTCCAGGTATTAACATAGGAAAGAGAAAGATTAAAGTGAGATGCAAAACATTTGAAACATGACTAATCTACAAACATGTTCAGCTTTAATATTATTTTCCCTTCCATGGCATTTAGCTTCATCATGGGTTGGAATCCGATCCTCATTCCCTACATGGTGGATGGTTCATCCACGTTGGGGCTTCTTCCACAAAGTTCAACTTCATCATTGGTTACTTATGTTGTACGCCTCGAAAAATCAATGAGGTAATTTCTTTTGGGATCTGATCCTCGTCTCCAATGCGCATACACTTCCCTACAGGTAGATAGTTCATCCATATAGGGACTTCTCCCATGACGTTCAGCTTCATCGTGGGAGGCTTGTGCTTTATGCCTCTGAGAACTAATGAGGTAATCCCTTTTGGGATTAGATCCTCATCTTCGAGGCGCACACCTACATGGTAGATGATTCATCCATGTATGGGCTTCTCCCATGTGTTCAACTTCGTCATGGGAGGTTGTGTTGTACACCTTGGAGAACCAATAAGGTAATCCCTTTAGGATCTGATCCTCATCTCCGAGGTGCCCACGCTTCCCTACATAGTGGATGGTTCATCCATGTAGGGGCTTATCCCATGGCGTTCACCTTTTTCATGGGAGGCTTGTATGTACGCCTTAGAGAACCAATGAGGTAATCCCTTTTAGGATCAGATCCTCCTCTTCAAGGCGCCCACGCTTCCTTACATGGTGGATGGTTCATCCATGTAGGGGCTTCTCCCATGACGTACAGCTTTGTCATGGGAGGCTTGTGTTGTACGCCTTGGAAAACCAATGGGGTAATCCATTTTGGGATTTGATCCTTATCTTCAAAGCGCCCACCCTTCTCTACATATTAGATGGTTCATTTATGTGAAAGCTTCTCCCTTGACGTTTAGCTTCATCATGGGAGGCTTGTGATGTACGCCTCGAAGAACCAATGCGGTAATCCATTTTGGAATTTGATCCTTGTCTCCGAGACGCTCACGCTTCCCTACATGGTGGATAGTTCATCCATATATGGGCTTTTCCCATGACGTTCAACTTCATTATGGGAGGCTTATGTTGTACGTCTCGAAGAACCATGAGGTAATCCTTTTTTAGGTGCCCACTCTTCCCTACATAGTGGATGATTCATCTATGTAGGGACTTCTCCCATGATGTTCAGTTTCATCATGGGAGTCTTATGTTTTAGATGTATTAGATGAAACATACATTTATTGGATCATTTCAAAATATTTACGAGGCCTGGGAAAGTTCCTCTAGCCGTAAAACCTATTCACTGTTAGTATATTCTACGATGCTCTATGTTCCATGGTTGAGGCTGCATTTTCCCATACAGGTCTTCTATTCGATAAGTGAAAAGTCATAGCTCTTCTTTGATGCGATACGGTCCTTCCCAGTTTAGACCCAATGTGCCTACCCCTAGTTCTATGGAGGATATGAAAACTTTTCGAAGCACAAAGTCGTTTATGTGGAAGAATATTTTCTTAACTCTCGCATTGTAGTAATGGGTCATCTTCCTTTGATATGCAGCTAGTTTTACTTGGGATTCAACCTCATTTCATTGAGAAAATCGAGCTCACATCTTTTCAACTCGTCATTGGATTTTTCATTGAATTACAATCGATGGGGCGAAGGTAACCCCATTTCCAATGGGCTCAATACTTTTGCACCGTAGGCCATTGAGAACGGGATTTCTTTAGTTGGGGTCAGCTGTAGTCTAGATTGCCCATAATACTTGTGGTAGTTCATTGATCAATACTCCCTTAGAGGCGTTAAGTTTTCTTTTCAAAGTATACTTAATGGTTTTGTTTATAGCCTCTACTTGTCCATTTTCTTGGGGGTGGTGAAGTGTTGAAAAATGTTTCTTAATCCCGAGTTCCTCACTAAGGTCCTTAACCTTTTGTTATCAAACGGACGCCCATTGTCTGAGATAATTGAGTTGGGAATTCTGAATCGGCATATAAAATTTAGAAGTGTTGGATTATGTGATCTTAGCCTTCAACCCATTTTGTAAAGTAATTAATGACGACAATAACAAAGCTTGCACTACCTCTATCCTTAGGTAAGGGATATATAATGTCAATCCCCCATTTGGAAAACGGCCATGGCCTGGACACCACTGTTAGCTCTTGGGAGGGTTGTCTTTAGATAGGAGAGAAGCGTTGACATTTATCGCATTTTTGTACAAATTGGATCACGACTTTTTTCAAAGTGGGCCAATAATACCCTTGTCTTAGTTCTTTTTGTGCCAGCGTGATTACTACAGCCCTCATGAATTTCATGGAGGATTTAGGCGGCTTATTCTCCTCCAACACATCGATGAGGGGCAAGGAAAAACCTCTTTTGTAAAACACATCATCCTGGACTACAAAGTGGGCTGCCTTTCTCCTAAGTTTATAAGATTCTTCTTGTTGGAGAAGGTTTGATCTTTAAGAAAGGCCACTATAGGTTGCATCTATGTAGGCGTTCCTTCTACACACATTACCTCTTTCCCTTTAATAGTGGAAGGCTCAGAGAGGTGTTCAATCAGCACAATCTTTAGTAGTTTCGAGTCCTTACTACTAGCCAGCTTGGACAAGGCATCGACATGGGCATTTTCAACACACAAAATTTGAGCAAACTCAAATTTTTCAAAAGATGGTAGCAGATCCGTCACCAGTTTGAGGTGTGCAGCCATGCTCTTGTCTCTAGCTATAAAGTTTCCATTTATCGGCTAACCATCAGCTAGGAATCACTATTGATGAACAACCTCTTCACTTGCATTTATTTAGCTAACCTTAAGCCGTCCAGTAGCACTTTATATTCAGCCACGTTGTTGGTAAGCTTGAGCCCAAACCTCATTGCGTAGTTGAACTTGTGTCGCTCGGGGCTAACCAGGACCACACCTGCTCCTGAGACTGTGTCCCTAGATGAACCATCCATGAACAAGTTCTACACAAGAGGTTCTACGACTCCATTATTTCATCCATCTCCGATACGTTGTCAAATTCTGCCACGAAGTCCGCAAGGGCTGGCCTTTTATAGCAGTTCTTGTTTTGCAAACAATCTCAAACTCACTGAGCTCAACCACCCATTTTAGCAACCTTTCCGAAGAGTTGGATTTCTGAAGCACTTGCTTAAGCGGAAAGTTGGTCAACATGAATACTAAATGAGTTTGGAAGTATGGCCTCAACTTTCTAGATGCAGTGATTAAGACTAAAACTAACTTTTCCATATCAGGGTAGCTGGTTTCGACCGCCAAAGTGTCTTACTTACATAATAGATAGGTAACTAGAGGGTGTCTTATTTTCTTATGAGAACTGCACTAATGGCTTTATTAGGGACGACCAAATAGAGTTTCAAAGTCTCTCTAGACATAGGTTTTGAGAGGAGGGGGCCTATCCTATGAGCTTTGTCAGCCTCTGGAAGGCCTCTTGACACTGCTCCATCCAATGGAACTTCTTGCTTCCTTTTAAGATCATAAAGAATGGAAGGCAATTATCGGTGGCCTTCGAAACAAAATGACTTAAAGCCGCCACACGCCCGATCAAGCTTTGATCCTCCTTTGGTTTTTTAGGAGACCTCATCTCTACCAAAGCTCGAATTTTTCTGGATTCACCTCTATGCCCATTTTGGTTAACCATGTATCCTAGGAATATTTCGGAGATAATACTGAACCCACACTTAAGGGGGTTCAACCTCATTCTGTACCTTCACAGAATTTGGAAAGTTTCATCCAGGTGCCGTAAATGGTCATCCACCTTCGAGGTTTTCACGAGCATGTCATCCACATAGACCTCTATTCTTTTTCCAATAAGGTTGGCAAACATTTTATTAACAAGTCTCTGGTAAGTTTCACATGCATTTTTTAGCCCGAAAGGCATCATCTTGTAACAATAAAGACCTCTGTCGGTGATGAAAGAGGTGTTTTCCTCGTCTGCTAGGTACATGGGGATTTGATTATAGCCTGAGTATGCATCTATAAAGCTTAAAATCTCATACCCAACAGTGGAGTCCACAAGTTGGTCTATACTTGGAAAGGAAAAGCTATATTTTGGACATGTTTGGTTAAGGTTGGAGAAGTATATACACACCCTCCATTTATCATTGTGTTTCTTTACCAAAATTGGGTTTGAGACCCACTTCAGTAAATGGCCTCCCTGATGAAGCCGTTCTTTATCAGCTTTTGCACTTCCTCTTTCAAGATCTCATATCTTTCTAGGTCGAGGGCCCTTCTCTTCTGTCTATAGGGATATCCTTAGAATCAATTTTTAGGTAGTGACAACTGAATTTGGGGTCAATGCATACCGTGTCATCGTGCCTCCATGCAAAGCCGTCAAGATTTCTACACAAAAAATCCTTGAGTCTCGCTTTGGTCTCCAATGGTGGGGTGGGGTCTTGAGTATCCATTGGGAAGCTCTCTAGCTCCTCCACTAGTACTGCTTGGGATTTAGACTAAATAACACGAGAGTCCAATTCATCAAGCATGACCATCTGCTCGAGGACATCAGTCATCTCGAACTGTTGTTGAAGGCGTCCACCATATCTAAATCCATTAGCACCACGTAGACATCCCTAGGTTCGACTTTTTTATCGAGTTCAGGTGGCATTCTCGTGCTACTTTTTGGGCATCCCTAACTGTGGCAGTCTCATGCTCAGTAGGGAACTTCATGCATAGGTGATGAATGGAGGTAAAGACCCATAAGTCCTTTAAGGTGGGTCTACCTAGCACCCCATGGTAGGCTGAGCTGTTATCCACTACCAAGAATTCCATGAAGTTTAAAGTGATCTGGGTGGCTCTCTCATTTCCACAACAAGGGCTATTTTTCCCATTCGGATGATGCTATCACCGGTGAAGTCGTACAACAGGATTGTGATGGGGGTTAACTCGTGACCAACAATCAATTTGTCAAACGTGGCCCCAAAAAGGATGTTGACGGAGCTACTATTATCCACTAGCATCTGCTTCAACCCATTACGAGCCACAACAGCCCTTACCACGAGGGCGTCACAATGAGGAAAGTGTATACCCTCGGCCTCTTCTTGAGTAAAGGCAATTGCCTTGGGAAACTTCTGTCCACTATGTAGCTAGTCATTAGGAGAGTCTTTAACTTCTCTAGCATAGTTCATTTGTGAGTTCCTTGTATTGCCCCCAACGTAAAGTCCTCCAAGAATCGTATCGATTTCATAGATAGAAGCGTGTTCCCTTCGTCATGGGAATGGCTCCCGAAGGGGGATCTAGCCTCTTCACGCTTAGGCCTTTGATCATGGCTAGGCAAGGGCATGTCCCTAGAAGGGCGATCATTTCTTTGGTTGTTTCGCGTGTTCACCTAATTAGGGTGTTGGGCTATATCTCTACAATTTGTTGTGTTATGACTGTAGGAATGATGATAAGTACAATATTAAGGGTGTTCGGCCTATTCTTTGGTTCTAAACCCCATCCTCGACCTCTCTCTCTTTGGGAGTCCCGTTGTCCGCCTTATGTTGGTTTTAGTGGTCACTTCCTCGTAAGCCAGTGTGGGCAACGCATTCAATGTGGTTGTGGCAAGTGCTTGCCCAAAATTGGGAACAACTTTTTTACCAGTCTGGTTCCATTGGTGGTCTATTAGATGAGAGGTAGTCCTCTTCCACGCTGTCTCTATAGGTGTTGAGACCTCCACTGGCTTTATTTTGGTGATCAATCAACTCCTCGTTGATGATATCATGTCTTATCATTTCCAACAAGGCGTCGTAGCTGGCCGGGTCCTGATTCTGTACATCTCTCCAGAATAGATTGTTTATTTTTAACCCACCATATAGTATGGACATCACATCCCGATCAGTACTTGCACACAATATGTCATCTAATTAGTAAATCGGGCTAAGAAACTCTTCAATGTCTTCCCAGATTATTGCCTCATGTCTTGGAGACGTTGGATATGAGCATCTCCTTCCTTATTCACAGCGAATCATTTCACGAATGTACTTTTAAACTCTGGACAACTCCTAATACTCCATGGGGGTATCCTACTGTACCAAATTTCGGCTGTCCCATTTAAAGTTAGATGGAAGGCTATGTAGTTGACAGGGGGTGGCACCTCTCAGACTCATGTGTGTTTTGTAACTATTCAAGTTGTTAGCTGGGTTACCTCTTCCGTCATACTTTGGTATCTTAGGCAGGATATAGTGACTCGAGATAAGAGCATTTCTTAGTTCTTTTGAAAAGGGCAAATCTTCATCGTCGTCATCAGTACACAAGATCTTTTGGGTTCATCCAAATTTTCCTCTTCATCAACCTGATATCTAGGCGAAATATAAGATGGTCCTGCCTGATCCCTTACCATTCCCTCCCTTATAGGGTGCCTATTTCTCGTGGAGTCTCTTCATCAGGGTTTTTTCTTACCCTCCTGGGATGGATATCACAATTTGAACTCATTTTTCCTTAGCTAAACTGTCTAACTTTTTCAACTTTTGGAGCTTCATCTTGTTCTTTTTCAAGAACAAATCCATTTTCAAGGGAGATGCCCAACTATCCTCCAGCAAACTTTTTCCACGAGAATGTTCGTGGTTATAGTGACGTTTCCTACAGATGACGTCAATCTGTTGACCTCGTTTCTCGCACTATTAACATGGACAACAGATACTTGGCCCACTCGCGTTCTCTCAATCTAATTCCTACACGCGTGGAATGATTGTTAATCGATAATAAAACAAGGTTTGGACGTGGAAGAATCTTTATAGCACGAGATAAAAAAATGTTTGGGTTCCGACAAAATGTATGAGATAAATTACACGATAATGAATGACCAACTAAAAGCCAAACTCAAAATCAAGATCACACATCAAACACTAAAAACCAAAGATTAATCCAAAAGTAAGAGAATATATGGCTTGCAGTCAATATTTTTGTATTACCCCCAAATGACATAAATGGGGATATTTATAGTGTTATATGTGAGATGGTAACCTTTGAATGGGGGAACACATGGCTTCATCACCTTCACCAAAGCATCACATCTGCATTAAATATCCCAAAAAAGGAGGCAGCCACCCTATAACCTATGTTGACAAGATTAACCTTTTCACTCATTACAAAAGTCCAATCAATGATTCTAAAAAGATTTCATAAATTCAAGATCTTCAACCATGGATCATCACCAACCTTAGTTGAGCCTCAGTCTAATTCGTTGAACCTTGCCACTTTGGCAAAAAAGCTTCGTTTGGACCTTGGATTTTTCTGTAGCAACGGGGCTTCGAAAGTGGTCAACCTTATAAATTGCTTCGGTAACGGTGGGCTTTGATGGATAGGATTTATCTGGACTCTGATAGATCCTACTCCATGTGGGATGCCACATGGCTTCGACAAAAGGTACTTTGGTAGGTCGGCTGAGCCATGTGGGAGCCTAGGTAGCGAAGTATAACAAATCATAACACAATCATTACATCTAGGTAAGCTAATGTGGTTGCAGACGCTTTGAGCAAAAAGTTTGGGGGTCAACTGGATTTTTTTGTATGTTATCAGTATTAGGTGGTTAAACATTTCGAGAAGATGAAAATTGAGGTTGTTGCTTCTGTGAATCAGATTATAGCTCAGATAGCAACTCTGATTGTTTGACCAAATCTTAAAGATCGAATTATTTAGGCATAAGATAGAGTGAGGTTGGATTAGATAAGAGGAAGAAATTTGAGGTGTTTTCGAATAGGGCATTAAAGTTCAGAAAAATGCTGTGTAACACCCCGAAAATTTTATAGAATAAAATTTATTTGATCTATATGTTATATTTTTATAATTTAAAAAATTGATGGACTAAAGTGAAATGGGTTTTAATTCTTATATTTTTGGGTCAAATAATTAGATTTTGATGAAGCGAGTTTTAGTATATCAATATTGAACTCTTTTTGTTGTTTAGGTGTGTGGATTTGTACATCTAAAGACGTAAAATAGAAATTTCAACTTTCGATCCAATTTTCAAACTGTCATTTTGAATTGAATTTTTGATTTTTTTTATTGAGACGAGCAGAGTTTGAAAGCCTAATGGCTACTCTATTCACTGACGTTGGAATCAAGCTATTTGAAGGTCGGTAGGATAAGTTATACCATTTTCGTGTGTTGCGTGTCTAGTGTACCCTTGAACAACATTTGGGATGTGTTTGAATATCCAATTGAGTGTCTAAACGATGTTAATTTTTATTTTTTGAAAATTTACTATATTTTAATTGAATGAGTTTAGGAAATATTACAGAAGTTTTGTAGAATTTTGAACTTAAGAAATGGTCCAACTAAGCTTAATCATTGGGTAATGCGTTGGAGGATTGAACTCAATTAACTTAAGCTAACCTCTATTTCCATCATTCGTTTTAGTTTCGTTTATTCAACAAATGAAAGGTAATTAACTTAAATCCTGTATTTTCATTAGCTGTTGGAATTTGTAACAGAGCATAAGGGTGATCTATGAAAAAAAAATAAAATTAATTTGACCAAGAACTTTGAAGACCTAGGAAGCAAGTTTTTGTAACAAATTCAAATTCTAAGATTCATGACGTTACATGAAATTTGGCTAAAGGGACCTAATTCAAGGTTTAATCCATTATAAATCTCTCAAATAAAATATTTTATCACTAAGTGATGGTCAAATCAGAAAGACAGCTACACCTATTACACATGTTTAGAACTTGTGTAGTATTGTTGTAACATAAAATAAGTTTTAAATTTTCAAAAATTTGAACCTTTTAATTTTTCAGTTTTCTTTTCTAATTTTTCAATTTTGAGTTTAATTTAGATTTTATAAAAAAAATTAAACACCTTAATTTTGTAGTGTAACTTATATATTTGAGTAGATTAATTGTGGAGGGTACCTATAAAAGATGTGATATTTCATTGAAAAATATAACTTGAACAACATAATTTAGAAAAAATATTCCATATACATTTTCATATTATATTCCTAAAGTTTTGGCAACTTGATATAGGCTTATTTTTATCTCCATATCGTTGTGCCCATAGAAGGAGAACTAGATGTGAGCTAGAAGGATTTATCTTGAAGATATGTACCGAAATTATTCGCACAAAGGGGAGATCACACAAATTTAGGACAACATCATTGACGTGACTTCCTAAAACTTACTTTCTAATCGTCTTCTTATGTTTATGCTAACTTAAATTTGTTATTATAATTGATAATCTACATACAAATCACTTATTTTTCCTAAGATTTTGTAGGTTTTGCAAGTATAGAAGTCACGAATCTCCCTTCTTTCAAAATATTACGGAGGAAAAATTGAATGCTTCTACTATTCTCCTCTGAAATACAAGAATAATAAGCAATTATATACAATTCATCACTTAATAATTCTGCACTATATTCGCACAATATTGACATATATCTACATGTACTACTATACTTATCGTTAAAAAATTGATAAATTTATGAGATTTTGAATTAATATTATCATGCCGAGGAATAGAAGTCAATATAGTGATTGTGAGTACTACTTTTGGTTGATAAATATTAATCATTACCCGTGTTTGCACCATATCATAGCCTTGATAATATATTACCTTAACAACTAGCTAATCAGATGCATGTCCCTTCCTATACATGTCGGACTACAGAAATAGAAAATAGATACGGATCAGATCATTAAAGAAAATAAAATGCACAATCTAGGTCACCTACATCCTATTCGTCATGGGTGAATCGTCAGTGGGAGATCAACCATAAGAATAGATCAAGAGTTCTAAGGTCAATATAAAGTCCTTTTGAAAATAAACTACTAATACACCTTAAGTGTTCTCTTAAACTCAAACATGCCAACATCATTTTGTTCATAGTTAGCTCAAAAGGGAATTCAGCCACATCCCGATCTAGGTTTCTGTATTAATATTGGTGTCATGACAAGCCTATACCAACTTTGAACGATTGTCGACCAAGAGATTCACCAGTGTATAAGTTTGTGAAAAGGGTTGGATGAGTGGGATGAAGGAGTGTTTTTTTATCAAATTATGGATGATTATATTGGATTTCGAATCCGTATATTGTATCTATTTCAGTTCTTGATTTGTAATCTAGTCATATTCAAGCGTTCTTGACATCGATAAAGTCAATGTGTTTAACTTTTCTTTTTCTCAGTTCAATTTTGGCCCTCTTCGGAACCAAACAATACCACCTCTAATCACGTCTCTCCCTCATTCTTAGAAATGATAATTGGTGGGGTGTGATTGAGGCAGCCTTCCGCATCAATCGCGTGATCAGGAATTTTCAAGAGGCAAATTAATGCAGCGGAATAATGCGGAAGATGATTACTACTTCAAAACACTTGTTGATTCAATTGAATACCAAGAATTTGACCATCAAATATTCATTGATTCACTAGAGATACAGAACAATTGGTTAAATTGAGGAACTTTCAAACTTTATTCATAAACAACCAAGTTAACTTCTAAAGGAAAATAAGAAGCTCTAACTTACTAGTTATTATTCTAAATAAAGACAAATTTTGAGAAACTAATATAAACAGATTTTCTAATAAATAAAACAAGGAAATAAAAATATAAAAATCAATTTTTTTTGCCTAAATACAAAAAGGCAATGGATTTGGCCACAAAATCGGTGGACTAAAATACTTTAGCTCATAGATTTACTAAGAGAATTGATTTTGACTAGAAAAGTGTTATCCATCTGATTCTGACGCGAGGGATTAAGTCAATCCATCCAATTGCATTATTATATCCAAGTCAAAAAATATTATGTAACGACATATTTTTTAGTGATTTTTGCACATATCTATAATGTTTCCTAATGATATATTTAATTCTCATGCCTAATAAATTTAATTATAATTTTATTAGAACTATATAATGAACCTAGAAATATTGTAGGATGCACTCATTTTTCGATCCAAATAAGTACTATGATTGGATTGATAATTAGGCATTAATTTGGTACTTGAATAAGCTAATGGAGACAAAATGGGGTTTATAGTCTATAATTAACATAAATGGTCGAATTTTCGCATTTTCTTATTCGATATACAAAATAAGATCATATTTTATCGTCCAAATACCAAAAATAAAATAAATGTCCACTTGCCGTCTCAATTATTATTCAAAATTGTTTACCAAATTTTAATATCTTAGAGGTTGTCTAGTATTGCTTTTGGAGGGATTATAATTCCTTTTTTGCCCGTTAAGCCCACAATTATTGACCATCTCTCTCAGGCGTGGGACCCACATGTCAGGACCAACAACCATATTCTTGATTTTAATCCTGATTTTAAGCTACACCAGAGAGGCTCTTAAACATTTATCCGAAATTCCATTCCCAAAAACAAAATCCATCCAACTCATCCCCTTGTATGATTTTAAAATAACCATAAGTTCTACACATCCTCCTCTCAAAGCCATATGGAAAAACGCTTTAGAGAACTATATATTGCATGAAGAAAACTATTTACTCATCCTTTAATAATGAGGTTGTTTTTTTATATAATTGTTTTATTATTCCTTATTTTAGAATAATCTTGCCAATATGCATAAATACATCTTTACACGCTGTTTATGTAAACTTTGTATTAGTCCCTATGCCGGCATATGATCGAAAGTTCCTAGCAATTTAAATTTCCATTTTCTACTTCAAATATTTTTATACGAGGAGTGGGGACAGTTTATTTGTGATACTAGAAGTAAGACCTCTCTTTCATAATTCTCATTTTTTTTTTATTTAATTTGTTAAATTCCTCTAAAAATTTGATGTATGAAATTGAATTATTTTTAAATTCGATTTTGACCCAAATCAAGAATCCACTATTCGGATAATTTGAAACTAATGCCAAAATCTCATAGCACATAAATGTGTTACTCATATGAAATTGAATTATTTTTAAATTCGATTTTGACCCAAATCAAGAATCCACTATTCGGATAATTTGAAACTAATGCCACATATTATATACATTTGAAACTAATGCCAAACTAATGTGTTAATATTTTTATTGATAAAAAAGGAAAGATAAAAGAATGAGAAAGTTGAAATTTTTAATAAATAATGACTGATTTAGGACATTTTGGAACGTTGACTCCTATGGTTACCTCTATTTTGCCATTTAAGAAGTGAATTTCTAAGAATTCAAGGTAAGTAAACCTTCCATTGTCTTTTTCCGTATGGTATATTATTAAATGTATAAATGTGTTACTTATATTTGCTATTAAATGAATATGATATTTAATCTTTTACATTTTATGTCATTAATGCTTCTTATGATATATTCATGCTTGTCAATGCATCCATAAAGTTTTAAAAAATAAAAAAGTTTTCAAATAGCAATGAGTTAAGGAATATTTTAAAAAGATATGTATTCCAAGTTGTTTTTGTTAAAAGGTGTGTACGTATGTCATGAAATGTGTGAGTGAAAAATGGGATATAGAGAACCGACGTACGCGAACAATGTTTAGTTATTGTTTGGCCCCCATTTTGGAGAATTTATAAATTTTGGAATAGCAATTGACAGGAGAATGCGTGGTTGAAAAATAATGAAAATTTTTAAATTTATATGTAATATTATTTTATTTGAAGAAAGTGTAGTTAAAATTAGAAAGAGAAAAATTTTAAAAATTTTAATGGAGTGAAACAAGGGCTTAATGTTTAAACACTAAAGTGAACTCACAATGTTAAATGTTAAAAGTTTTTATTTATTTATTATTTTTTTAGGAAATGAAAGTCAAAGGGAATACATATTAGTAAAAGCTATTTATTTTTAAGTAACTCATATGCATTTCATTAACATGCATCATATGCCTAAAGATTTGTCAAAACTTATAAAAAATAAAACACAGAATTAGAGCAGTTTCTAGAAAAATAAAAATAATTCAAATTATTTATATAAAAATACTAAAAAATTTAAACGAATGCAAATAAAAATATAATTAGTCAACTTCATTGATTTTTATTTTCTATATTTAGAACTCAATTTATTATTTATTTTACTTTTACAGCGAGAGAAAATATTGTAAAATCACCAAATTTAAAATGTATATCTTACTCGATACATAAAATTGTTCTAATTTTTCTTAATAACCAAATTTCATGGAATAAAATGTCATAAACCAATTTCTGAAAATTTCAAAACCAAATGTGGTTTTTAGTTTTTGTTTTCAAAAAATGATTTTTTTCAAAATAACAAATTAAACTCATTTTTATTAATCTTAAAATAGAAAATGAATTGAAAACTAAAAACTAAAACACAAAACAAATAAGCTAGATTTTTTCAATTTAACTATGTTAAACTTAAGTTTCTAATTGATGCTTGTAAAAAAATTGTGAAAACAACACTATGCATTCTAAGTCTCTGTTTGACATCCATAAAATCAAAACACTTTTTTTTTCTCATACTCATGTTCAATTACATATTCATACAATAAAATATTTTCCACATAATCTCAAAAAATTTTCCTACTTTCTTTTTTTCTAAATGATGCTTGTAAAAAATTGTGAAAACAACACTCTACATTCTAAGTCTCTGTTTGACATCCATTAAACTCTTTTTTTTTTCTCAAACTCATGTTCAACTACATATTCACACAATAAAATATTTTTCACATAATTTCAAAAAATTTTCCTACTTTTAACCACACATTCTCAAAAAAATCACTATTCAAAACATTGTTTTTCCCAAATAATGGTTGTCAAACAGAGGCTATATGGAATTAAGCTGTTGGAATGATCTAACTGTTATTAATTACCAAATTTAACAGTGCAATCTGAATCTGTTGCTTATTTTCCTACTTTCCTCATAGCGCATGTTGATCACCTTACATTGTATACACTAATTGGNTTTTCCCAAAAAAATTCATTTAAATGAATGTCAAACAAAGGCTAAATGAGATTATCAATGTGGTTCATGAACAATTGATGACTCTTTTTAAATTCAATTAATCAAACTCTTATCCAATACTAACTCGTGTGCCACTCAATTTCCAACTCGGAAAATATAACAAGAGCTAATAGCACTCGAGATGGATATCATGGATTTATTTTTGTGAAGGAACGTATCTTTCAAGGGGACGTGACAGGGTGTGAGTGCTCCCTTGGGACTCTGTTCAGAACTTGAAATTAAACCCCTACTCATTGGAGAGTTTTATTTTTTTTTTTTGAGAAAAATGAGTTTTAGAATCGTGATTTTTTAAAGAATGTGTGGTTAAAAATTGATTTTTTTTTTTTTTTTTTTGGATTTATGTGTAAAATATTTTATTGTAAGATTGTGTGGTTAAAAATGAATTTTAACTTGATACATATTGAAGTTATTTCAGTAGAATAGTATTTTGGCTTTCACTAGAATAGTATTTCAGTA
The DNA here is from genome assembly GCA_903798405.1 of Fraxinus platypoda. NCBI lineage: Eukaryota > Viridiplantae > Streptophyta > Magnoliopsida > Lamiales > Oleaceae > Fraxinus > Fraxinus platypoda. The sequence continues at coordinate 20,418 of CAIGRT010131681.1, forward strand.
TAATATTACACTTAAATTCAAAAATTTTCCTTCTTATTTTAATACACACTCTCCCAAAATTACTATCCTAAAACACATTTTCCCCTAAAGTTAGTTTTAATGGAGCCCAAACAACGGCTAAATAACATGGATTTCATGTCCATCCATTTAATTAAATATTGATGATCCATCATCATGATCACAAACACTATTATTCAAACGATAATTTTACTACTCTGTTTATAGATAGGGAATAGACCTGGGTACGATTAGGTTGGGCTGATTTTGAACTCAACTTGAATTCAAAATCGACTTGATCGGTTTGGATAAATTTCAATATGAACTGATCCAATACATCTATTGGAATTGAACCAAATCAAACCAAACCAAATTGGTTTAGGTCACTTTGGTTTGGTTTGGTTAGTCAGTTTGGACGTTTGTCCGAGTTAAAAAAATTTTCCTATCTATTTTGAGTTAAAAAATTCGTTTGCCTATATATATATAATTCTTTTTTTTTTTTTACGTATTAATAATATGTATAATGTAAATGGTAAATGGTCGATATCTCCAAAATTATATATATATATATATATCAACAAACAATGAAAAGCAAGATCACAATCTAAGCCCCCTGTTTGACACCCATTTTTTTCTCATTCTATTTCTCATTTTTTTTCTCTTTCTTCATTTCAACCACACATTCTATCAATAAAATAATATTACACATAAACCCAAAAATTTTCCTTACTTTTTAACCACACAATCTTCCATCAATCACTATTCCAAATTTGGAGTTTGCAATAAACATACTCTTTGCTTTTCTTTTCTTTTGGAATTTGGAATTTTGGTAGAAAAATGTAGACGGTAAACAANTAAACCCAAAAATTTTTCTTACTTTTTAACCACACAATCTTCCATCAATCACTATTCCAAATTTGGAGTTTGCAATAAACATACTCTTTGCTTTTCTTTTCTTTTGGAATTTGGAATTTTGGTAGAAAAATGTAGACGGTAAACAAATTATTTGAGAAATAATTATATTTCTATTATAATATTTTTTAAGTTTAAAAATATGAATTTTAAAATGAAAAAAATATATATTAGTTGGTTAGATCAGTTAATTGACGATAACGGTGGCAATGGGCAGAACCGAGCCGATCCGGCTCAACCTATCTACCCACGAGCTCGGCGAGTCAAGCACGAATCCCCGCTCGGCTCAGGCTCGTCCTTTTGCCAGTCACTCGACTTTTTATTGATCAAAATTAATCAAATCAAATCAATTTTTTGGTTCAAACCGATCCAAATCGACACGACTCGATTGGTTTGATCGGTTTTTTGATCTTTTTGCCCACCCCTAACACAGACCACAAGAAATATTCAAAAATAGTAAATGTAACCTCAATTTTTTGGTGAACACTTGTCAATTAATGGTTGTGACTCGTGTCAAATTTAGTAGCATATATAGAGCAAAGTAAGAAGAAAAAAGATGAAATTAAGATGGGAAAAGGGACAAATTCGTATGCAGATTTGAATGAAAAGAAACAAAGGTTGAAATCCTGTCAAGTAAAAAGAACTTGCTGTCCCTTAATCACTTTAACCTGGATATTTGTGTGCACTGCATCTACAACGCTTTACACGGTAACCTATGGAGTTTTGCACTTTTTATAATTGAACGTCAGAGTTCCCACAATCCATATCCTAGTGCTTAATAGAGTAGTGACTTTAAACCTCATTTCATTTCAAAATTGGTTAAATTAACGAGTAATGATATTTATAATGAAAAGTATCGATAGTGATAATTTGTTATTTGATTCATTGATATGATAATTTTTCATTAACTCAAACATCAAATAACAAATTGTTACATGTATGTCACTTAATACGACTATCGGTAGTCTTCACTATTAATAACGTTATTCTAAAATAAAACTAAAAAATCTCACATAAGCACACATCTAAACACTATTATAGAATGTGGGGTCCGCTACCGCTTAAATTGGTACTACATAAACGTTTTATAACTCGCTTTCCACTAACATAGTAGAATCCATAATTTTCATCACTGTCAATAAAAAATAACACTACCGACACATCCGCAATGTAAAGAAAAGCCCTTTCAATTAGATAATAATAATAATAATAAGAGAAATGATTATAGAGAAATGATCAATATGGAAGGATATGGACTAAATATAAAAATGTACATAATTGGCTAATTACCTATTCGAAATTGGGTTAGGGCCACTGGGAGCCTCATGAGCAGCAGCATTGAACACTCGAGGCTTGTGGGATGAAGATGAAGCTGGTGAATGGTTAATCCTAAAACTCCCTTCCTTTCGGCCTATCGGAAATCTGCCAGTAATTCCGTCTCTACGAGCTCTTGAATTAATTACTTGAGGTAAGCTGTGTTCCCATTGCTCGGCCGTCGCTAGAAAAAGGAAGAACAAGAGAGTGAAGGACGCAATATAGGGAGAAATGGAGGTGGTGGTGCTCATTATGCAGTTCATAATCCCATCCCTTTCTATACAAAAAACATTTATAAAATGGAAGGCCTGGAAATTGAGAAGTAGCCTCGAGAAGAATAGGACAGTTCTATAAGCATACGTGATATGTTTACACACCCAAATGACGACACGGAGGTGGGGGAGAAAATGAAACTTGCCGAGAAAAATATTTGTGTGGGCGGGCAGAGATATATTGATTGCTTTATCAAACTCACTAATTCTGCTCCTGATTAAAGATAAAATGGAGATAGAGACAAACAAGTGGATCCCATGCATGTTGAGAATCAATGTTTGAAGAGGCATAAAAATGGAGTCCACTACGCCTTTATCAACATGACAAGTCACGTGGCAGCCAGCTAAGCAAATTTTTTTTGTAAGGTCAGCACTCCACTTAGCATCACCTCAGGTTGTACCTTTAGATGCCTCACTTAAAATATTATTGTTGAGGCGATGCATCACCTATCTGTTGCAGTATGTATCCGAGACGATGGACATCTGCTATAAGCCTCACCTCGTCTTCCGTACAGTGATTGATGACAGTTCTGCGACAACACCCAGTCAAATTACATCTTTTTAGCCTATATGCAGGGTACTGAAGCCACGTGCTCATGATGGCTATGGCTTAACACAATTATATATGACAAGCAAACCATTAGGATGAAATCAGTGTTAAGCATCTAGAGGGGTCTCTTCTGTTCGCCCCTTCCACATATAAATACTGAGTCCTCTTTCGTTCGAAGGTAAGTATAAAAAAGAGTATTGTAAGGCTTGTAAGTTTAATAAAAAAATCCAGCACCCACATTTATGTTCATCGTGTCTCTCGCACACCCAATATATTTTATTATCTAACTTGAGTGTCTGAATGTATGTCACTGTCGCACCCGTCAAAATTACGATATGTGCAATTTAACACAAGTGTTCAAGTATGCATGTAACACACGTGGACGAGAAAGAAGTTGAGATCTATTGAAAGTTGAGTCTTGTCAGATTTAGATGTCAATAGAGTTTATAAAAATTTTGTTCGAGGCAAAATAGACACTAATGGATACAAATAGAACACCACTAGAATGGAAATAAATTTATGCTAATCTCATTAGCTAAATTAAAAGTAGGGTGAATATGGTTCTATTTAGTTCTGGTTTCAAGAAAATCGAAACAAACAATGAACCAATGAACTTTTTTTAAAATAATTGAACCAAATGGGGGTTTTTTTTTTTTTTTTTTTAAAGATATGGAACTAAAGTGAAACCGAACCATTCGATCCTGATTTGGTTTGATTTTGTTTGGTTCTAATTTCATTTCCTAAATTTTTAGACTTGCACCATATCAATAAATTAGTAATATATACCCCAACTAAAAAAATAAAATAAACATCAAACATTTAGCAAATTCAAATTATCAATCATCAAGATCACAAAAGTCCAAACTAACAAACAAAATATAGTTATAATTTGAATACCAAATCAATTTACATTCCCATACAAAAGATTGTCTAATAAATAAAAACAATGAATCACTAAATTAATTAAATCAATTTTGACGGCACACCCCTACAATAAATGATTAATTATGCAACACTTTTATAGACAACTATTAATCGTTTAATACTCCATAAATGTTTATTGAATTTTCCTCTTTTTTTGGAGAACACAAATAGCTCATCAAACAATCAAGGTGAAAAAAAAAACAGTTTAAAGGTTTTTTTTTAAGTGATTGACCAATGTTGAAAGAGTCTTCTCTATAGAAGTGATGAAACGCGGTGCCGGCATGGTGCGACGTTGTATAAATAGAAAAGGAATGAAAGAAAAATGATTCAAATGAATACAAAATTAGGGTATATACAATTAATGAATTGTCTCAAATGACCTAAAATCGATTAATAGACTGTCTCCAATGAATACAGAATTAGGGTCTCCACTAATTAATATATACAAAATATAAAATAAAAAAATAAGTTTTGATTCTCGGTTCGAAGAACCAAAATCATTAAAAAAAATTTAGATCGGTTTGGTTTGAAAAATCAAGGTACCATTCAGTTTTGATTCTCGGTTCAAAAACCCTCTAGTTTGTTTAACAGGCAGGGGGAGTGCCGGTAAAGTTCAAGGTGCCGACCCTCCAAATTTATATTTCTTGACACACCGGAAGGCACCCATCTTTAAATAACTGCTACTCATTGCTTTCATGTCTAAACGCAGAAATTAAATGCATTAATAAAAAAAAACTTGTATTGCATTCCAGAATACGTTATTCCACTAGTTCTAAACTAGATTTGCACAATCAAAAGACATGGCTGACAGACTACGGGTGTCAAAATGAGTGAATCGATTTAAACCATCCCGACTTCATTCAGTTCTGTAACATCATACTTATTAAGAATTTAATACGATTTAAAATAAAAACATCAATGAAAAAATTGAATATTTTTTTAAAATTAGATCCCAACAATTCTTAAAAGTTTACCCTTTAAATATGTTCAATCATTGCTCACTGAGGATCCATTGGTTTATTTAAGCCCCTTTTGATGCAAATTTTTCGCTATTTGTAGAAAATTTCGGAACGTTGCAACAGCAACTAGTCTGACAAAAATTGTGCACTTTTTCTCAACTCATGGTTACACAATCTCTATTCTCCCCCTCATTCAATTTCTATCTGCTCACTTTCCCAATTTTCAAATAAGGCAGACGGGTATTATAGTAATTCAGCATATCATTTAAGGGAGCAGGGAACAAAAGTGCCAGCTTTGGGGCCCACGTGATTTGAAAGGAAAATTCATTATTGGGAGAGAAAAATGTGCATCAAATAGAATTCAAAGTAAATAAAAAGTTCATTACAACATCTAAGAATATGAATTCTTTTTCTCCTATCAGAATGGGTTTGCATCTACAAGCTTTTATTATCAGAAAACTCCTTGAATCAGCCTGAACATTGCAGGAAAATCCAACAGAAAGGGAAGCACTAAAATCATACAAATAGAGAAAAATAGATGAGGCAAACATTCAGCCACAAACCACAGCAAAAGCACGGATACGACAATCTTTACAAGGGAATTCCAGAGAAAATGTGCTTCAACCCATGCCACCTGACTATTAATCTTCATCATCTTCTGCAACTAGAAGATAAATAAATCAAAATTGTTGAAAATGACCAAAAAGTGACGTAGCGGAAGATTATAGGAAAGATGAACAACCTCACAAAGATGAGATAAAACTCACGAAAATTCTTATTCAATGCAATAATCCGCCTCAAAGGGCTTACAAGACTTTAAATAGTAAAACCCTAGCAAAATTCGGAAAATAAATAATAAAAATAAAAAAAACGATATTTTTCCATAAATGGAAAAATTCGAGATTTCGACTTAAATGGAAACTCCTAATATTCAGGATCGTCCTCCAACAAACGGAATCCAAATCCGAATTTTATTGAATGAGATATTACCAAAATAAAAATTACCATAAACGGCAAAAACGCTTAATCGAGAGCCTAAACGACGGAATCTGCCCGAAATCCGACGTACGTCATGGCCAAAGGCGATGAGTTGTGATTCTTGACCCGTTTCCAATCAAATTAGACTATCAATTCGCCAAAAACGGACAAACCCGAAGTTATCATGAAATCATTATTTTGCCTTGCTATCCCACTTCATCATAAATTCTAACTCCTTATGCACTTCATCAAAAAGGTACCTTCATTATGCCCAATACAGAATATTCAAGCAAAACAAAGTCCAGATGAATTAACAAAACAATGCAAGCAGTGTGGCAAATGTCGGAAGGAGCAGGGACCCTCTCCTATTAATTTGGGTGTGATGCAGCCAAATCCACATGGGATTCATCTGGGATCGATGTTGATCAAAATACACCACATCCCCAACCAAGTTATTAAGTTTCTGGCAACAAAAAATGGGATTATTTTTCCTTTTTCTCAAGGACTGACTGAAACGATTCCGAATTAAAGGTCCATTTAATAAATTCTCATATACCTTGAAGGTTGCTCAATTGGTCAGGTCTTGAGTTTCCTCCCCAATGGTTATCCGTTCGAGTCCCCACAGGCCTTTAAGGTAAGTACCCAATCGTAAATTTCAGGGTTTCGTGGAATTAGTCGGGGTGCGTGCAAGCTGGCCAAACATCCACGATTATCAAAAAAAAAAAAAAAAATCCCATATAAGTGACTCCTTGTAATACATTTGAGCAGACTGCTCTTTAAAAACCTTTTACTGTAATGTGACATTCTTAAAATATTCTTCCCTACATATTTAGGTTCAAGGCATTCTACCTATGGGTTTCTTCCCAGCGAGCACCACATTCTCGTCCCCAAAAAAAAATCCCTTGCAATAAAAAGAGAAAAAGGACACCTTGACCATACATCACCCCTCTCCTTGGATCCTAAAAGTTAAAACAATTCATTCATCCCCAATAGTAATTTCAACCTACTCCATCTCCAGAACACTCCCTTGTAATGCCTCCCTCCTATGATGCTTGGACTCTCCAAAAATGAAGTATCCTTGTTGACACGACATGACACGGATACTGAGACGGGATATGGATCGGATCCTTGGTTTTGCACTCGAACATGGCAGAAAAAGGGAGAAGAGGCCGAAGGTGGAGTCTTGCTTCTGGCTTTGCGTCTGTGGTGGAGCAGCATCGGATTTCGTCTATGGCGTGGAGTCTTGCTTCTGTAGAAAGAAGATAATGATGGGGAAGACATAGGTTAATGAGTGATGCTACAAGTACATAATGGTCTACATAATGGTTTACATAATTGCAAGTGGCATTGATCAACACCTTTAATTCAAATCTGACACTTTCACATCAACGACAGGCTGGTTGCCACATCACATTATGTCATCCATTGTGTACATTTATTATGTACACTTAGCATTTTCCTAGGTTAATTTGCCCTAATTGATTAAGTGAGCCGTGTACTCGATTTTGGAATGTGTTATATTATATGGGCTCTTTTAAAGTCCAACGCATAGAGTTAATGAAAATATAATTATTATATTGGAATAAGTTGTATGGTCAACTTCATTTAATTTAATTTAAGTTTATGTTTATATTTTATTTTATTTGTGGGAACTTTTTATTTTATAATTAAAAGGATTTAGTGCTATATCTTTTGTTTGGTATTAAATTTAAATTTATTTCTATAATTATTTTTAAATAATGTATAAGACATTGAAATTGTTTTTTTTTTCTTAATTTTTTTGAAAAAAAAAATTATTTTGGCTTTAAATTTAAATTTATGTCTGTCATTTTTTTATTAAATTTTTTTCAGTCATTTTTTTAAAAATATTTTGTAAAACGTATCCCCGTCCCCGTATCCAAAATNAAAAATATTTTGTAAAACGTATCCCCGTCCCCGTATCCAAAATTCAGATAATTTTTAACTATATTCCCATATCATAATTTTTAAAAGGAGAATGATCCGACTTCTAGATATATATACTCGTACCTGACACTCACACTCGAATCCGAGCTTAAATAGCTTGCCTCTTCCACAATCCCCTTCACTTCCATCCATAGAAATAAAGTTATAAAGCCTAAAATCAATAAATTAATGCTCTCCATCATTTTTAAGCCCCAAGTGTTCAAACACCAACATGTGAGGCACATAGTCAAACAATAATACTTTGCATTCGAAGTAAACTCCTGTGCAGTCCCAATAACAAGAAAACAACAACTGACCAGGACGGTAAAATGCATTTACAACTAACTTCCGACGACAACAAACTAAGCTTTATTTCCAATGAACGTAGAGTCAGCTGATGGATCCTTTTAGCCACTCCATTTGATCCATCACTATATCTGACTATCTGCCATAGAATAATGCTCCTTGTACAATCTTGGGTTACAACATTGGGTTATAACCTCTCACAAGGGAGGTGGGGCTCACTATTATTTTAATCGCGGGGCCCACCTCACTTGTGAGAGGTTGTAACCCAATATTGTAATATATGTATTGTACATGTAGCATGATTGATCTACCATACGATTCAATTCAACCCAATCTAACTTCAAACAATAAATAGAAGGTATGCATTATTCCCAATAAACTTGGATTGGCCACTACGTTCAATCGAGCCAGTTGGAACGATATAAAATCAGTAGCCAGCAATACTAGAGATTATGCTTTAGACTTTAAAGCTAGGGGTGGGCGCAGGTCGGTTCGGTTTGATTCGGTTCGATTTTTTTCGGTTCCAGAAATTTTCGGGTATTTAGTAAATGGAACCGTCGGTTTCAAATATAATTTTGGAACTGTTCGGGTTCGGTTCGGTTCGGTTATGTTCGGTTTCGTACTATAAT